>PVIR01014340.1:0-40340 GCA_004026965.1 Petromus typicus | reverse complement strand
CCTATATTTATATAACAGTTTTGAAAATACAGCCATTTTGACAATATTTGTTCTATCTGGAAACAGAGGATATCTTTGCATTGTGTTGTTTCCTTTTCAATCATTTTTTCTTTCAGACTACTATAGTTTTTGTTGTAGACATTTTTTCCTCATTGGTATGGTAGTTCTTAAGTGTTTAATTATTCATGATGGTATTGTTAATGGTATTATTTTCCTAAATTTTTCTCATAGAGTTCATTATCTGCACATTTGAAGGTTATGATTTATATGTGTGTGTTTTGTATTCTGCTATGCTGCTGAATTTGGTGAATCTTTTGATGGGATCCTTTTAAATTTTGTGTAGAGAATCATGTCATCTGCAAAGAATGATAATTTGACTTACTTCTTTCTATATGTATCGTTTTAAAATTTTTTCTATCCCCTGATTTCTCTGATTAATTTTTTGAGAACTATTTTGAGTGTTGACAGTGAACATTCTTGTTCTTGGGAGATATTTCATCTTTTCCACTTTCCATATGGTTTAACAATTGACTTGTCTAAATAATGTTAATTAGATTGACATTCTGTGTCTATATTTTTCAGTGTTTTAATGATAATAGTAGTTGGATTTTATTGAAAGCTTTTTGTCTATCAATTGAGATAACTGTATGAGTTTGAACTTGCCTTATGTGAAGTATCTCATTTATTGATTTGTCTATATTGAACTATCCTGACATCCCTGAGATGAACCCTGGTTGGTCATGATGTATAACTCTTTTGATTAATATTAATATTTTTTGGCAGTATTTTGTACACTACAGAGATTGGACTTTGAGTTGGACTGTCCTCTTGTTTTAGAATTAGAGCCATGCTAGTTGGTAGTTTCTGAATGACTTTGGGATGACTCTTTCTCTTTATTATTTTGAGAGTGCTACTGATGTATAAGTCTAACTAGCTTATATGAAATCATAGTCCCATTTTAAATTTATATCTACCACATCTTTTAATATTAAGACACCTGGGACACTAAAATCACAAGTTTAAATGGAATCTAGTGCTATTTTAAGAATGAAAAATAACATGAATTAAAAATAATTATTTTAGAATCCCATTAATTATACATTTGATAACTTATTCACTGTTATTTGTTATTTCTGTGATATTTAGGAAATAGTGTGGTGTATAATTCAAAACCTATAAAACTATAATATCAGAACAAATGTTTTTCAATTTATAGTTAGATTGGTAAATGTATATGAATAGAAAATGATTGTGGTTCCTGATAATCAACTGAATTTCCTGTAAGTATTTTCACCATTTCTGATGTCTTTCTCTATCTCTTGGATTATGAAGTGAGATTATCTCACTAAATAAGGATATTTCTTTCTGAAATGTACACAATTTAATAATTATCATTAAGTGTGATAATACTGACTTACATTTCTTCTCAAAATTTGAGAATATACCTCATATAGCATTTCAAAATGTAATGCAGAATTCCTCAAAGACAAGTGTTTGTATTTCATGTTTCCTGAGATAATCTTCCATACTCATTAAAACAATAAAAAATGAAACTTGAAATGATATTTAAAATATAAGTGACACTGTATAATAAATTCATGGACTGTGTGTAATATTCTTCTTCAGTAGCAGAAGCAATATCTCCCCTGTAGTGAAATTATAAGTATTTATATACCCATCGTGGATTGCAATTATGATGTGTATATGTAATGTACCAATAAAGATTTCAATTAAAAAAATTAAGTATTTGTATAAAGGCTAAAAACATGCAAATGAATTTCCTTGATACATATTCATCCTGCTAGGTTCACCTAGAATATTATGTAAAATTTCTAGCAAATTATTTGTGGAATATGAATATCCATGCATTTTGGATAGAAATTTAACCTTGAAAGCTATCAATAAAATAGTTTGTTTTACTAGAGAGACTAATATATGGGAAAATAAAATACTTCACCTGTATTTATTTAATATTTCATAATTCTAAAATGTAAGGTTGTTTTTCACCCTGATTTTTTTTAGTTATTTTAACGTGACATTAATTAAATGAAACACTCAAATAGTATCCTTGATTAGACATCTAATTTAATTATTTACTAGACCAGAGATGAAAATTAAAAATTTCATTCCTTGAGGTTAAAGTTTTCAGCATGAAGGAAAATGCCAAATTGAAATATGTCATGTCTAAGAACTATTAGTATGATCTTAAATCCATTTAATGATGTATGTAGAAATGGGCTGTGCTATTAAAATAGATAAAAACAAGTAATTCCAATTCAACAAGTGAACTGAAATCTTAACATATATTAATTATCTCATGAAAAATAAAGATTGTGGACATCCAAAGCATCGTGATAAAACAACTTTATAAGGTTCTTAGAAGTAAATTCTATTAAAGAGGAAAAACATGGAAGTAATTTAGCTGATAATAAGTCACAATAATTCTTTCTTATTTAGTAGTCTTCTAGCCTCTGTCCAATGTGTGTTGAAATTAATAATTGAAATTAAAATGTGAGTAACCATGTTTGCTACCTATACCATGATATAGATGGTGCAGTGAAAGCACAGAAAGGGTAGTTAACTTTTCCAATGTTTCACAGTTGCGAAGTGGCCTAGCCATGTTCTGAAGCTAGAGAATCTTGTTCTGGAGACTCAACTCTCAAGGTTTAAAAGGTCAGAACACTGTCCTGAGCAACAGCACTACTTATGACTAAGAGCTGGTAGATGTCCCAACAAATGCATATCACTGTAGCCCCATATGCCAAGAAGGTCAGAAACTGAGCCTACTGCCCACTATTTGTCTTGAACTAGATCAAACAAACATTGAGCTTCTCGCTTAAGACAAAGTTGCAATTGTATTTGTTGTATAACTTATTTGTCATTATATTGTCAAGTCCATCTCCTCGGACACAGGTCATGAAAAAGCTAAAGTTGTGCGGAAAAGATGGGAAAAGAAAAAAATGCCATTTTAATGCCTACATGCATTTGATATCTTTGACATAAATTTTTGACTAGGAGTATAGAACTTTTGCTAATGAGATCAGCCTTTTTATTGATAAAATAATGTGAAATGAAAGCAGAGGCAGAAGTGAAGAAGAAAGAATAGATACATATTAAGCAATGAATTGATTCAGAAAACATTTAGTGAGGGACTGTAACTTCAGACCATTCAGTATAATGGCGAAGTTATTTGTAATATTATTGAGAATTTTTATTTAAGAAAAGTCTTAAAGGTGGTAGAGCATTTTGTTCTTTGCAGACGCAAATAGAGATTAGACTTTGTTAGTGAAACTTAGGGAGGAATCCTTAAGAAAATGACAGTTGAGAAAAGATCGGCAGAATGAGGTACTGACTGGAAGCACAGAAGGATGACATCCCTGGAAGGAGCAATCTGGGCAGGGTCAGTGGAAGTGACAAGCATTTGAAAGATCATCTCTCTGCCCCTGTCACAGCAAACAGTTGATAGCATAGATGAGGCATGGGTGAAGTCAGGAGGTGCAGACTCCAAAGAGCCTCTTGACTTTCATTCATTTTCTGAAAGCAATGGAAGGTCATTGATATCATTGAATCAAAATTTGGAGAGCTAAATATGCATGAATGAGGAGATGTGTGGAAATATCTTCGGTGGTTTGTGTGGGGGTAACAGAAAGAAGAAGGGGATCGAGTTGGCGACTGAGGTGTGGCATAAGAACACACACGTGGTTGCCTTGGAATCCAGCTCAGGAGGAGGGATGAATTTGGCTTTTGTGCACCATACTGAAGAGAGTGGATCAGATACATTGCTTGTTAGTTTTATTCTGCTTTAATATAACTTGGTTTAACATGATTGATCTATTTTTACTAAATACTTCATTAACTCATTAAGCATTAAAAGCAATAGCAAGCTCTTACAAATATGTACCCACCCTGACAGTCACTCAGAACTGTAATTTAACTCATTACCCTACACTGATACACAATCTGAACAATGTCAACATGCATCCATCAACCCTAACACCCTCCTCATTTACTTTCCTTCCCCCACATTCTCTCCCTAATCCCCTTTCCCCTTGAACATTTTGTTCATTTTTCATAACACCTATTGTACATTATGATTCTCACTCTGACCTTCAATTTCTCAGACCACAGAGATTATTCAGTATTTAGACATGTGTCCTATTTAATTCATTTAAGAGGCTTGACTTGTTGTGCATCCATTTAGCTATAAATCTGAGTTTATCATTCTTCATGGCTGACCTCTATTTTATAAAAAGTACATCATCTTTATTTACCCACCTGTTGGACTGTTTTCATTATCTAGTGATTACAAACTGAGCTGCTATAAACATGGGTATGCATATATCATTATGGTATGATGTTTTTAATTCTTTTGGAAACATACTCAGCAGAGAGATAACAGGGCCAAGTAGAACCTCTAATCCTAGTTTTTGAGCATTCTCCACACTGATTTCCACAGTGGTCACACCAATGTACACTCCCACCAACCGTGAAGAAGGGCTCCTTTTCCCCACACTCCACCATCATGTTACTAGTTGATTGCTTCATGGCTGCCATTTCTGAATAGAAATGGAATCTCAGCATTGTTTCTTTTGTGCTCTCCAATAATAGAGATGATGAACATTTTTTCATGTTTATTTGTTGATTGTACTTTATCTGAAATATATTCATTTCAGATGTTCACTTTTGAGTTGAGTCTTTCAATTTGGGGGTGTGATTTTTTAAATTCTTTATATATTCTAATTAGCAATCCTTTATCTGAAGAGCAGCTTGTAAAATTTTTCCCCACATTGTTAATTGTCTCCACTGTATTGGTGGTTTATCTTGCTGTGCAAAAGCTTTTGAACAGGAATAAATCCCAGTCGATTCTCATTGCTAATTCATGAGTGACAGAGGTTTTGTTCAGGAAGTCCTTAAATGTTCTATGTGGCCTCTTTTCTAGTAGACTTAGGGTTTCTGTTTTAATATTTAGATGTTAATGCATTTTTATTTTAGTTTAGTACCTAGTGGGAGTTATGGATATATTTTTAATCTTTGACAAGTTGAAACCCACTTTTTTTTTCCCAGCACCATTTATTAAAGAGACCATCTTTCCTCCAGCAAGGGTGTTGGCCCCTTATCAGTTATCTTGGGTGAGCGTGTTGGATCATCTCTACAGGTCTAAGTAGGCAGTTGGATTTACATGTTTGAAAATATAAATTGATTATATAATATTAATATGGTTATAGCTGGAAAAGATAGCGAGGCTATAAATGTTATTTCTGGCAAGTGGTCATGCAGGGACAGAGGTAATCATTCTGCCTTGATAAAAGCCAAAAAGTACTTAATTTTTGGGCAACATTGTGAGTATGAAAGAAGAGAGACAAATATATGTGAAAGAAGCCACATGAAAACTATTTCATGAGAGCTAAAAAGGAATTGTTTCAAATAAAACCTTGTCTTTTAAAAAAATCTTTATTGGTACATTACATATATGCACCATGATTGCACTCCATAATGGGGATTTGTACCAGTATAAGACACAACTTAATTCTAATTTTTTCCCATAGCCCTACCCACCCTACCGCCCCCCCATACATAAAATTTGTTTCCTTACTTTTTTGTTATAATCTCATTATTTTTCACCCTTCACCCTATTTTACTTTGAGAATTTTCTATTTCACAATATATAACATACAATTCTAGGACTCGTTTACATCTTTATTTTCTCATACGAGAGAAAAGTTGTGATATGTACCTATCTGTGACCTGTTTATTTCACTTATGAGGATATCCTCAAAGTATGTACATTTAAGTATAAGTGATTCAAACCTATCGTTTTTTATGGCAGAGTAATACTCCATCCTGTAGAAGAACCACACCTTTTTTATCCAGTCTCCAGTTGATGGACACTTGGGTTGTTTCCAAGATGCAGCAATCACAAATTGGGTTGCTATAAACATGTGTGCACATATGTCACAGTGATATGACTCTTTTAATTCTTGTATGTATATACCTAGCAGGGCAATGGCCAGGTCAAATGGGACCTCCAATCCTAGCTTTTTGAGGAATCTTCAAACTGATCTCCACAGGGGATGTACGAGTCTACAGTCCCACCAACAGTGGAGAAGGGTTCCTTCTTCTCCACAGCCTCGCCAACATTTGCTGTTGGCTGAATCTGAAATGGCAGCCATTCTGTGTGGAGTGAGATGAAATCTCAGTGTTGAATAAAACCTTGTCTTAAACATTG
Organism: Petromus typicus; assembly: GCA_004026965.1. Lineage (NCBI taxonomy): Eukaryota > Metazoa > Chordata > Mammalia > Rodentia > Petromuridae > Petromus > Petromus typicus. The sequence continues at coordinate 34,114 of PVIR01014340.1, read as the reverse complement.
TGCAGTACATGGAATCCCCCTTTTAGGTACAGATTCTTCTGGAAAGAATTAAAGACATAATATTATGATGATGTATGTGAACCCATGTCTGTATCAGCACAATTCATAAGAACCTTAGATGGAATATGTATGTTCATCAAAATATAAATAGATATAGTGTATTTTTATACACAATGTAGTACTGCTGTGACATAAAGGGGGGATAAACCGAATCATTTATAGGAAAATGGGTGCACCTTGAAACTGTAATGTTAAGTAAAATAAACTAAACACAATATTGCATAGTTATTCTTCTATGAGGAACCCATGGTAAAATAAGTTGCAGAGAAAAGTGCACAATAAATAATAGGAATAAGGAAGATAGATATTTTACAAAAGTGAAGGAAACCAGGAAATAGAGAGAGAGGGAGAGAAGAAGGAAAGTATTGAAAAAGAATTACAGTGTGTTATGCACATGTACTAGTTCCCCACAATGTATGTAATTTTTTTTTTTTTTTTTAGGTTTTTTGAGACAGGGTCTTGCTTTGGAGTTTAGGCTGGCCCTAAGCTCAGCCTCCAACTCACATCACAGCAATCCTCCTGCCTCTGCCTCCCGAGTGCTGGGATTACAGGCGTGAGCCACCACGCCCGGCACTGTGGTATGTGGTACTGGTTGCTGCTGGGCGTGAGTCTCCACACCCAGTATAGGTATGTGGTTACCGGGGATCGAACCCCGGTCCTTGCGTTTGCAAGACAGGCGCCAGAACCATTGAGCTAAATCCCCAGCCCCAATGTATGTAATTATTATATATTACAATAATAGACTGATAAAACTACAATTAAAATAATTTTAAACATGTGTTTTGTAGCATGTCTATGGAGCATAACATCAACATATCCATAAAGCCTGTCATAGTTGTTGGGAATTATTGGTAATGAATGAGGTCTAATGTGATAATGCTAAAGGCCAGGAGGCAAAGACATAAAAGTCACTTTCATGAGCTTACTTCTAAGAAAGAGAAGAATAGAGTTATAGTTGAAAGACTGAATCAAGTTAAAAGAGTTTCCTTGACATGTGGGGAAGCCTATCCTATGTTAATCCAGTGACTTTTATTTCAACATTATGGCAGATTAGATAATTGTAGAAAATGTTCTTACTTTTAAAATAAAATGTCCTGAATTTACTTTCATATAAAACATTGACATACACTTTATACGCATAATATATATTTATGTATATCTATAGGAAGATGATAGATGGATATAAATACAATTTTTTCCAGTTTGTTTGGTTGTGCCTTCCTGAGGACTGAATGCCAGGCTTCTCACGGGCTAAGCAAATATTTGACCACCAAGCTAATTTGAGTCCTGCATACAGATTTTAATGAATTATTTACTTATTAGAAAAGAAAACTTCATTTCCTAGAACAGTAATTCAGGAATAATGTCAAGAAATTACAGTGAATTGGAAGCATGGAAAATATATTCTACTGGTAGCAGTGTAAATTGTCATAGTGTTTCTACACAAAGAGGCTCATTTAACAAATTTGATTTTGCACAGGTGCAATGATCTACCATCAGCCCCCTTCTCTCTGAAATATATACTAGAAAATGCTCCTAAGAATAGTCCTGAAAGCATATTTGCAATAGCAAGCAAACTGGCTTTTACATACCTACATTTTATATATGCATATGTAAAATAAATCAATATGCTATGTCATATTAACAGTGTATAGCAAATAGACATGAATAAACCATATCTGTGTACTTAAATTAATAACATTGAATCTAACAAACTTACTTAAAACAAAAGAAAATTGTGGGCCAAGGATGTAGTGCGGTGGTGCTATGCCTTCCTGGCAAGCCCAAACCCTGAGTTCGATTGCCAGTACCACCACCACCACAATAACAAACCTCCACAAAGCCCATTAATTTTCATCCGTAGCTACAGTTACTATGGTAACCTTTAATCAAACTTCTGATAAGATCAATCCCATGAAGAAATGGTATCTGCTAACAGTGACACATTTCTTTTAGCTGGGGATTTAGCTCAAGTGTTACCATGTCTACTTTGCTCTTTCAGTGTAACTTTGTTTTCAAAGAGATTGTGTAAGCATAAAAATGAACACAATTGAATTTTCTCTAAATGTAACTTTAATGATATAAGGTTTTATATCTGAAGAAACCATTCATATGGCCTTACATTTTTGTCACATATGATTCACTTGGGTGATATGGAACAGAAACATTTTAACCAAAGATGAAACACACACGTGCACATGTACATATACCACTCACATTCTTATGTACGTATACTCAACTTTAAGATGTTATACACACACACATACGTATTTCATATATTCTTTTTTTCCTATTTAAAATACAGAAATGTTTTGAGAATGAAATGTTCCCTATATTCCTCCTCTACAAGCCAAGCTTATTATTTTGTTTGTAAGCAGAGAACAGTCAATAAATTGTAAAATGAAATACTTTCAAAGAAATGAAGTCATTATCAAGCTGCTGAATAGGGAAGCAATTCATATTATTCTGGACCACAAAGGTCTTTAGAAACAATGAATAACAAGCCTAATTGCCACTGAAGTCATTAGAAAATACATTAAAATGTTTACTCAGGCTTACTTAACAACAAAATACAATAACAGTGAGATTTATGTATAATCAGAGATTCCAGTTCTTATAAAATACACTTCTCCATTCCAAATCCTTAATGCTCTCAATGTTCTTTAAAGGTGAACCTAACAGTGGGTGTTTCCAAACTGTAGACTCAATCAGTTATTTATTTTTTTTCAGGCACCAGGATATATCTACAGAGGAAATAAATAGAACACTATAAATAGATGCTTACTTTTGATTAGTGACTGAGAAATTCATACATGTTTTCCTTCCCTGTGAGTGGGGTAAAATGATAAGAATGTAACTATTAGTTATTATTAACACCATTATTCATTGCACATTTTCCTTATGACCGGGATTACACTTAATTATGTATTTGAGCTAATTCACTTAATTTCTTCTCAATAAATAATAAGCATAATTATTCTCACTTCTATTTTACAGTTGAAGAAACTGAGTCTAAGAAAGTTTATAAATCTTGGCACCTGTACATCATAACTGTATTGCAAAGTGGAAACATAAATACAGTGCTCCAATTCACACTCAGCCATTATACAATCTCTTCTTGTGAATTAGATTTCTTCAGTATCTCCTTCACAAAGATGCATTCCTTGACCACTTATTATGAATAAATCTGCTCCGAGGTACTATCAAAAGCATAAACATTTATTTCATTTTCTATGTGTCTTTTACCTGTAGTTACCTTGATTGCTTGTTAAACTATCTAACCTATCTCTTGCTGCAAGACCTTTCTCACCACGTTCAGAACCATTCATTGTCAAGATAAGGGTTGAGATATGTAGGATATCTCTGAGAGAACTCATTTAGCAAATGAATGAATTTTAATACCTCAAATATTGGCTATCATTTTAATTTAAACATGTATTAATCCCAGGTTCCACACATAGAAATACCTATCTATGTGTTCAACTAATATTTTGTATCTGTAGAACGACATGTCTAAAAGTAAACTCATTTTATCACTTTAATAAATAATACTGTGACTTTATTCCTGAGAGTTATTTTTATCTCTTTTGTTTTCTAATTTGACAAAATATTAATTTATGTAGGCTCATTTTTCCAAATATATTGTGGCTTTCCCTATTTCTCTCATACTTTAGAATATCTAAAGCTATGTCAGGTGCTAAATACTGCTTGAAGTTTTTCATCAACTCTCTGATGTACCTGCCTTCAGTTATCACCTTTTTGCAGTGTGTTCCCTCTTCTGCAAATTGAAATGTGTCCAATAAAAGAAGCACGAGATACCAATGATTAAAGAATCTGTTAGATATGCATTGTCTCTGAATGAAATTTCAATAGTTTTCTCGTGAGTCATGATAGTTTTCAGTATCTAAATTTCATTTCTTCATCTCCTCTAGCCATCTTTCAGCACTCCCTGTCACGTGCTGAAAAGCAATGCAGAGTAGTGGATGCAGGTGCATGGATGAGAATTAAAAATTTCTCCAAGTCTTCACTGTGAAGTATACACAAACTGCATAATTCCTTTTTGCTTCAGACAACTTGTGAAAGAAGAACAAGGTGTCATGTTGATAGTGATCGCGCCTATCCAGTAGCGTTGACATGAATATTGAAAGAGTATATAAGTTAAGCACAGAAACAAGTGCTTTTTAAATATCAGCCATTTTTGTATAGTTCTAGGGCTCTACTTTTAGTCCTGTGAATATGTTATGTTCTCTTATTTTCCATTAGTATTTCAGTGTTAAGCTTGCAGCCTTGCAATGCAGTGTACAAACTTCACATGGTCAGATTATCTTCTATGTTTTTGAATTTCCTTCTAAGTATTACTTCTGGGGACGCTTTGTTTACCTCAGTAAAGTATTACATGACTCTTCCGAGGGTCTCTTTTGACCCACTGAAATTGCTCTGCAGGGAGGACCTGGTCCAGTGGTTTCTCACTGCTCAATTCTTGTTTTTATATCCCACATCACTGTAAATTGACTGAACTTAGAAACTATACCTTAGCCACGTATGTAGAGTTTGACAGTATTTGTAGCAAGAGTATACTCAAATGTGTGTTCCACCCAGTCTGAGAGCTGAGTAAAATGGAAAGGCAAATTACAACAGGTAAATTCTGTACAGAAGCAGTGTCGTTTGATATTGTCAGAATTTCCCAACTTTCACTGTTCTTGATGAATACTAGAGGCTGAGGTCAGACATTACGGATGATATCAATCTCTATCGCTCCACCTTCACTCCAGGATTCAATTTCAACAAAAGCAATATTGGACACCAGTATTCTGTAGGAAAATAGAAATATAATACGTGATTTGGCCTCTTCCTAGGAGAACATGTGCCATTGTGCCACTGAATAAAGATCAGAAACTAGGAGGTCTAGTGACGGGAATATTTCCTTGAGTAGAACTCTTGTTTGTAAGGTATCCATTTTTACAGAACCTTGGTAAGTCCAAAATCCTGAGATGTGATTCATTTCTTTCTATAATCTGTGATTGTTATTTTGATCACTTTTCTGAAAATAATTTCAGAGTAAGTGTAACAATAATCTGTAGTATTGCCTGTTTTTGAGGGGGGGAAACTCATCTCTTTCTGTCACTTAAAAAGTGTGAAATGATAGAGAAATTAACCATTATTCCATGTTGTGACAGTCCTGGGCAAGAAAACATGACACACCATATGAAATGATTTATTAGCCAGAATGATAACTCTTTGCTAAAATGATGTTGTTTTATTTAATAGTTTCAGCTAAAAGATATCATTTTATGAAATAATAAAAGATCATCCCATTTTATTCAGGATAAAAACATTATTGTTTGCTTAACAATAGGCTCATAATCTACATATTTATTTGTAATTGAATTTGGACTTCGTAAAAACCCATTCATGGAAATGTTAGTACTGTTCATAGAAGAATAGACTAATATGCTTCATTTAAAAAGTAATACTTGTGCTGGGGATTTAGCTCAGTGGTTCCGGCGCCTGTCTTGCAAGTGCAAGGACCCGGGTTCAATTCCCAGGTAACCACATACCATACTGGGTGTGGAGGCTCATGACCAGCAGCAACCAGTACCACATACCACAGTGCCGGGCGTGGTGGCTCACGCCTGTAATACCAGCAGTCCGGAGACAGAGGCAGGAGGATTGCTGTGATGTGAGTTTGAGGCTGAGCTCAGGGCCAGCCTGAACCACAAAGCGAGACCCTGTCTCAAAAAACAAAAAACAAACAAACAAAAAAGGAATACTCTCCCTTCTCTTTTTATTAAGGAAAATCAGTAGTCATCACTGGCAGCCAACTAAGCCTTTCATATCAGTAAATTAAAATTAATATTTCCTCTATTTACTCCTCACTTTCATGACAGTGTTCCATCACTTCCAGCATTGGATACACCATTCAATCAAAAAATTCACTGACTTGAACCATATACAGTATTAATACAAGATGTAAGGTGTGAAGTAAACATGATGCATATAAAGGTCTCATGTAATATGTACCCTAGATGTGAAGATGAGTATTAGAGAACCAATTAAACAAAAGGACACATGAGACCAAACTGCACATATAAATTAGAAAAATGAAATAAGTGTGAGATGTAATGGGGCAGACTTCCTGTGAAAGTCAGAAAAATATATTCTAAATTATATTTGAGATTATGATTCTGCCCGAGTTCTCGCCTTCAGCTCACAATCTTCAGATTTTGACGTCATGGAGTATTATTTTTCTTGGTACTTTATAATTATTCTATTAAAATTAAGATGAATATTTTTGACATTGCATTCAAAATTCTCTTCATTTAATACTGTGTATTTCACTACATTGGATAGTGCAGCCTTTCAAAGATAAAATCTGAAACTTGTTGCAGTATATTTAAAAAGCTTCTCTGTAAAGTAGAATTTATTGCAATTAGTGAACTTCATAGCAAAAATGTCTTCAAAGATAATAAAATGGGTATTCATAACTTTTTCTACATTTTTTATTTCTTATGACATATGAATTCTTATGCCAGTTGTAAGCAGTAGTACCAGTAATATTTAGATAGAATCATTTTAAAATTGAGCAAACAATTACCAACTATGACTTTGCAAAATCCCCTCTTCATTCAATGCCTGTTTTAATTTAGTAGCTTATATCCTCCATGTTATGAATATTGTGTGACATCTAGTCTGGTTTTTAGCAGCAGAATTAATTTAAATATAGAATACCTCTTGAACCCATAAACCACTCTCATTAATGACTTCTAAATTACAGTTAGATTAACAGTCAAACACTTAATTACTGTCTCCTTTTTAATCAGGCAAGCAATTCTAATACAAACTGACAAGGCATTTATTTAGGAAGCTACTTGCTTTAAATAGTCACTGAGTTTGAAAAGCTTTTCTTTTAAACCTGTGAAATATATGTTAGAGATGAAAAGCAAACAACAACTTTAAAACAATTTTAAGCCACCTAATTTCTATTACTTTTTATTTACAAAGTTTAATTTATTTGTAGTTTGCAAAAGTCTGAGCACAGGGTAAAAATCATGGCTGACGAATCAGCTTAAGAAAATTTAACTTCTTTGTAGGCGACTAGAATATGAGCAAAACTCAGATCTATACTTAAGCTTTTTCTTTCTTTAAGTTGAATCATTAGTACTTTGATTTAGAGGAAAATCCTCTCAAACAGGAATCATGATATATGAGCACACGGAGATTTTTGCAATAAGTTGGCATGCCAATAACACTCTTTTCAATGTGATGTTGATGTTTAAATATGCTGAAAATATTTTTGCCCACTGATTTTTTTATTACTATAAACCTTATGGGATGTGAAAATTTAATTTACAAAAGGTACCGATTGTTTAATTTAATTTTCTAAGTTTCTGGCTAAGATAATTTTACCATCTAAAGTAGCAGCATTTGACAACATATCATGTATCTTGAAAGCTTCCAAAAATATGAAAATTTCTACAGGTTAATAATCTGCACATACTCAGCAGGTATTTGCTATTTGTGGCACTAGTAGTTTCCCAATATTATTTATAAAACAATAATAGAAATTAAAATCAGTGTACTTGAGCTAAGTAAAAAGTGCTTCAGCCATTTGCCATGTCTATTGCTGCCTATACCCCTTGAGTTTGCTTGCGTTTTTTGAATAAAGCCCCGCATTTCGAAGGAGATACTAGAACACAAGATTTTAGAAAACAACGAGTGAGAAAGTTCATGGTATGAAGACTGTATCTGGCGTCTTAGTTACTTTTTTGATGAGACAAAATACCCAGTGCTTACAAGTTAAGATAGGCCAGGTTTGTTTGGCTTCTAGGTCCTGCAGGTTCAGTCTCTGGTTGGCTGGCGGCGTGCAGAGTGGCACGTGCCACGGGGGATTTCGTACAGGAGAACCGATTCATGGTGCCAACATGGTAGCAAGGCACCAAGGGAGAAGACAAGCCTCTTTCCGTCCCTTTCATTGTATCCAGGCTTCTAGAATTAGAATAGTGCCAAGTCAATCCGCGTAATGATTTAGTAATCATCCACTCTCAATCCCAGCGTCACACATTCAGCATTCAGCCACCTATGAATAAGCTTTGAGGGGACATCTAGACACAAGCCATAACACGTGGGAGCATGGGTGTTGGAGGACCCTTCCAGTAGAGCAGAGTGAGGATTCTGGAGACAAGTTCCACCTCTCATCCACCGAAATGCAGTCTTTGCTTAGTGATGCACATCTCAGAGTATCTTAGTCTGTTTTCTATAGTTTCTAGATAGTTTTCTCATTTTATTGAAGATTTTGTGAGCTACCTAATATTCTTTAACAAGCTCTTCTATGCTTGTGCTCTTCAGTTAGAAATCCAGACTGATATCTCAACATTGCACTTACTTTGTAGCTATTATTCATTTTTTCACAAGATTTCAATTAAGTTGTCTTAGAGTGAAATATCTGTGTGTGTGTGTGTGTGTGTGTGTGTGTGTGTGTGTGTGTTTCATTAATTACATAGAAAAAAACCCCAGATATCTACTGTGTTCAACAGTCTGGTAAATTTAGAATAGTTTATTGAGGAAAATATCAAGTAACTTGCAAATTTCTATGGGGAGTTAGTGTAGTTCATTAGATTTAATAACTTTTCTTTACAAATTATTTTTATTTTAGTTCAGGGCACTGAGGATTATTTTACCAAATTCTTACAATAAGTACTTGTTATATATAAATATAAATATAAATATAAATATAAATATATATACACATTTCACATATATTCACATATATCTATACTCTTTCCTTCTTTTCATTTTCTATCTGAAATAAATATGGCCCCTGTGATGTAAGGATGGAAGTATATTATGAAGAGTCATACATGTTGAAATTCCCATTAGAACGGATTAAGTGACAATCCTGTAAGGATTTCAGTTTCTAGAAGCCTTAAGGTCGCAAGAAACTCCTTTAGGATTTTTACAAGGACTTATGTCTATTGTTTTCTTTGCTCAACACTCAGCTTTTTGTTCTAGTGAAGCTGTCTCCATAATAATTTTGGTAAAACTCCAATAATCATGCAATAAATAATGAAAAATATTATTGTAAGTGCTTTTATTACACGTTTTCATTGTGCTATGGATTTATCCATGATGATAACTCAATTTCAGTTTATTCAGTGTTTACATGTATTTCAACCAAATCACAAATGTTCTATAGCAGATTGCAAATATCTAAAATTCTCTACATACAATTGTTAGTTTTTATTTACTGTTTTAAATTCAGTTTTCACATAAAGATATTTAGTTCTTGCAATGTTTTGCTTAATAAATACCAAGCCCATATTTTTATTAGGTGGATTTTTGAGTCTTAAAATAGTTTCAAAAACTTTAGATAATATTTTTCAATGAAAAAGAAATGTTTCCTTAAACAATAAATTGTTAAATAATATGTTCTGAAGAAAACTGCATTTTAGAATCATTAGACCTACCAGAATGTTACAAGGTTAGTACCGAGTTCATAAATGTCCCCTAGTGTTTTCTATATTATTAACATTTACATTATTATGATACTTTTGTCAAATGGTTAGGTCAATACTGCTATATTATCATTAGCCATAAATATAATCATATTTTAATCTCTTATTTTTATGTGATTATTTTTCCTGTCCCAAGTTCTCTTGGATTTTATTACATTATATTTTAAATTATTATCATAATCACAGTGCTAGCTATGGGTTTTCATATTGCTCCTTTACCATGTAGTTGTAGCTACTTGAATATGATGGACCAAGTTGTAAGTTTTAATTTTTTTTTTGTATTAGTGGGGAGGAATTATTCCTGAGTAGTATTTTATGAGCATCATGAATTTTTATCTATCATAAATTTTTAAAAGACTTTTCCTTTATTACTTAAAATACTTCCATTTCATAGTCTCTCAGTTCCTCTACTGGGGTTGCAAACCTATTTGTATCATTTGAAATTGTCATAGTTCTCGGATAGTCTCTTCTACTTGTCTCCATTTTCTTCCCTTTGCATTTCAGTTACGAAGTTTCCATTGACCTGTCTTCAGACTTTCTGCACTTTCCTTGGTTATGTCCAAGGATAAGTCTATCAAAAGCTGTTTTCATTACAGGGGGTTTAGTACTCAGCATTTCTTATTAAGGTCTTCTTAGAAGTTTTATCTTTCTCTTTTTATCACATATATGTTTTGTCATATGTAATTTTTCTCCAGAGGCCATTAAAATATTAATCATAGTTATTTTAAATTCCCTACCATATAATAATAACCAAAACATTTACCATTTGTGAATCTGGTTCTGATATTTGTCTAATCAGGTTGTGTATTTTTTTCATCTTATGTACTTTTATAATTTTAGTTGACACAATTCTTTATGGAAGGTATAATGTATATTATTACACTCAAAGCAGAGTAACCTATATTCTATCAAATATTATCATTCATATGTGTTGGAAATATTCTAACTCCTTTATTTGTTTGGAAATGTCTAATTCACATGTTCACAGTGGAGCCAACGTTTATATGTTGTGCTGTCAGTTTGATCTGATTTATTTAGTAAAATGACTGCTAAAGTATTTACTTCTGTTTGTGTCACCAGTGATAAAAGCTGACTCATGGGAGACATGTTAACTGTTGTTATTAGCATTGTCCAATCATGCTGCAAAGTATTACAATGACAACATTCCCTTCAAAAGCATTTTCATGTCTAGTTCCACCTTCTCACTGTTCCTTTCTTTCCTCTCCTTATCAAACTGTAGTGACCTCTATTCTACCGTACTTCTATGTGAACCACTTTTGTGATCTCTCCAAATCAGAGCATTCATTGCTTGTACTTTTTAATGCTAAGCTTATTCCATCCCCATTACTGACAAGACTTTGAATTTTTTTATGGCTGAAAAATATTTGATTGCATATATATATATATATATATATGTGTGTGTGTGTGTGTGTGTGTGTGTGTGTGTGTGATTACAGTTGAATGGATCAATCAGAGTGCAAATTTTTGTATACCCGAGGGGAAGAATTGTTTCCCCGAGGGGAAGAAGTGTTTTCCCAGTTGTAAGCAGTAATGTTCAGTAATGATCACAGGAAGTTGTGCTCAGGGCCAGTCCAGGCCAGCAAAGGTCCAAGATGACAGAAAGGCACTGCATGCTGTTCAAAAGTAGCACCATTCACAAGAAAAAGAGGGAGAAGGCCAAAAACTCAGGCTTTCATAATTCACATGGCAGACCTGTGGCATGCTGTGCCTCCCACAGAAGGTCCTTGTGGCCGGTGGCAGCCTCTGCTCTGGTGTGTAGGGCATGGTTATCCCTTAAGAGCTCCTCATGTTACTTTTTAAACCTCTCTTGGGATCATGGAAGCAGGGAAAGTTAGTGGGTGCTGTTTAGAATCAGAAGGAGGGAAGGAAATGACTACCTTAGCTCCTTGTTCCTAACTGTTCTATATCGTATCATCAAAACTAGTAAAGATTTGCTATTATTTTTCAATGTGGATGCCTTTTCTTGCATATTATTTATTTGACTGAAACATACAGTACTGTGTTGAACAGGAATATTGAAAGGAGACTACTTTGTTTTGTTCTTGATTTATAGGAAATCATTTTAGATTCTCCTAACTTAACCTGGTGTGAGATTTCTGTTTGACATTTGTAAGCTTTGGTGTCATGAAGTGTGTTTTGTTCACCCCTAATTGTTGGAGTTTTTTGTTTTCAAATGAGGTGAATTTTATCGAATCTTTTTTGTGCATCTGTTGAGATGCTCATATGTCTTTTTTTTTCTTTTTGATCTGTTGATGTTATCTATGATGTTTATTGATTTGCTTATATTGAATCATTTTTTGCATTCCTGTAATAAATCTCACTTTGATCATTGTGCATAATCTTTATAATATATTGTTGGAATTGGTCTGTAAATATTTTGCTGAAAAGTTTTGCACTCGTATTCACCAGAAGTATTGATCTCATTTTCTTTCTTTTTTTTTTATTATTATACCTTTGGTTTCAGCATCAGTGTGAAGCTGGCCTGTTAGAATAAGAATGAGAAAATTTTCTCCTTTTAAATTTGTTTAAAACAATTTGTGAAAAAAAATCACATCATAGGATTTTCTTTTTTTTACTTTCTTTTTATTTTAGATTCAAAATTCAAATTATTGCATTCAACATTGAGTGTTTGTATCAGAATATGACATGATTTGATTCTCTTTTTCCCACTTCCCTGCTGCCCTGTAACCCCTACCCCCTATATGTATAATCTTTGTTTCCTTTTTTCTTTATTATGGTCATTTTCTTTATGATGCATATTCTTTTTTGTTTCTCTTTTTCCTCTCAGATACTAAAAGGGTCATTACAGAAGTCAAAATCTAATTATTAGTAAAGAAATGATGGATTTTTTAACTTTTATTTATGATGATAAAAAGTTTGAAAACCAGTCCTGTCATGTGACCAGTCATGTGAACGTAAGTGATTTGCTCAGTAATCACAAGGCACAATTTCCTTATGTGTAAACTGAGCAAATAGGGACCCCATTCTGAAAGGAATGTTATAAGGACAGCAGATCATCAAGCTGAAACTTGTGGCATAGAACCTTCTACATGGTAAACTCTCAGTGTCCACAGATACCACATAGTGAGATGCAACTTTGATGTTTTCAGAAGGGGTATCTTATAAATCTGATGATAAGGACATAGGAAAATTGTATGTTGTAGGAAATTGCAGCGGATGCAAAAATACCAGCAGAAAATTTAATACTTTCTCTGGATTCATGTCTCAGAGAGGATGTGGTGCATTGTGGTTCTTGTGCAAGAAATCCCACAAGATTTGGGCTGCATTTAGTTTTTTGACAAAATTAGGAAGAGGTATATGACTATCACTTGAAAAAGCAGAAATACTTAGTACATTATGGCAACTGTATAAATATTAGAAATTAGCATCCTCCAACCATACACAAAGAAAGACATACATAGTCACATATTTTGGGGGGCAAACATTTAAAATTTGCATGCAAGGCAAGCTATAAATGACAGTGTTAATTTAGAGACTCACCTACTTTTTATTTTTTATTATGCTTTTCAATAAAATCTCAACAAATCAATGTGAACACTATCTTATACATTTGAAAGGCCAAATACTCCATCTTTCCTGACAAAACATCCTTCTGTGTGGCCCTCTAGAGAGGGCCCGCCGTCCTATAACACTCAACCATGAGACCTGAAATGCAGCAAGAATCCAATTCACTTTTTTATTTCTGTGTTCACAAATGGCAATCCATCCTTCCTCAGAAAGACACAAAATAATAGCAGGGCGTTACATCACTGCCTTGATTTCATGTACTTCTGTGGGGAACCGGAGCGATTCCTCTCCAGTTCAGATTTCAAACTCAGTGTCATTTTCTGAAACACTCATCTCCTTTCTGAATGATCTCAGTACCTTGAAGATAACAATTCTAATTTCCTGGGCCTCTGAAGAGTAGAAATGAGAGTATTTGACGCTGAGTCCAGGTAATAAAGGGAATATTACCCCTGGAGGGTTTTTAAACAGTGAGAAAACTGAGTAAACTTGCTCTGCTTGCTATTATTCCCATGTGTCAGCATTTTTATACAATGTCAGTGTTATACAATCTTTTAATAGACTAATTTTAAATCTGTTTTACTTGTTACTAGCTTTAAAATTTATATTTAGCTTCAAATTACTACAGTTATACTAATTTTTAATACACATTTTTCTGTCTATGAAACTCCAAGGTGTAGATACTTTGCCGCTACACATTTAACATTGTCTAGATGTGTTCTTTTCAAGAGAGTTCATATTCATTTGAAATTATTGGAAATCTTTTCTGCTCTCCATGGTAAGACGTATCCCAATGTTAGCAGGCAGTGACTTTATATAAAGTTATTTTTTAAAAAAGTAAGCAACTTTCTATGTGTACATATGGGTGTGCACTTGTTTGATAATTATGTCTATGGTTTTTATTACTCAAAATAATTTTGATACTTGGAGGAAGGAGTAGTAAAAATCCTCTGATTGGATGAAGCAAGAATTCCAGCAGTGAATTTAAATGCTTTACAAGCCTCCAGATACAACACTGGTTTGTGTTCCTCAAAGTATTTTCTAACTTTGACTTCAATATATTTTCTGTTCCCTTCTATCTCAGCAACCTATACAAAGCGTAGACTGAGTATTTTTATGTCTTTAACAGTGTCCTCCATAATTGTACTTGCAAGCATTTTTATTCTCTCAGCACCTCTTATATTTTAAGCCCATTTCTGCTTGTATGATAACTTCATGGTTTTTTGTTCACATTCAATATGCATAATCCACTGAATACGCCATTTTTTATGAGTCCTTATTCCAATTAAAATTTAATTTTTTTAGATTCAGTTCAAAAGCCTATCACTTTAGTTACTCCGTTGTATTCTTAGTGTACTCTTTGGCCCTCTTCTCAGTGTTTCTGTTAAAAATCAATTGTGATTAAATTTAATTCTTCATGTTTTTCCTGTCATCCCGTGGGTATTTAGACTCATTGGAGAAGCATATTAGGATGATGACAACTCCCATTCTAATTAATGACTATTATTGAAGATTCACTGCTTATCAATTGATCGTTCATGATACCCAATATTCCAGACTCTTTCTTTGATTATTCTGTTCATCACCTTTCATAACCCTTTTCTCAATCATCTTACTTTATTGAGAAACTTTCTGCACTCACATTCCATAAGATTTTATCATAATGTATTTCGACCTGTTTGAAGAGGCAGGCTTTGCCTCCTCTCTGGTTACCGTAGACAGGCTGCATCTACCCCTGCAGTGTCAGCCTCTCTTCTTGCGCATCCATTCTTATCCCTCCCTCCTGTCTCCGGAAGTTGCTCTGACAACTTCCTTATCTCTATATCATATCGTATATTGATGTCTTGGCAAAATTATGTCCTTTCCCATTTCTTTTGTTATATGAGCCACACAGCTGTACTTCAGTAACAGTGAGGAACTGATTCTAGAATAACACATGCCCACATCTACTGAAGCTTATGTCTTTAATATACAGTGTCATAGTATCTGCCTATATCCTGTGTCCAACAACAAATTCCCTCATAAATTTTCTTTGATACTTCTATCTCCAATTATTTTACTGTCATATTTTCTTGGGTACACTCGGTTAGTCTTTGATACCCACCACTTTTTGATGAGATAACTTAGTAATGAACACCAGTGACTTGCATGATGTCTTTTCAGTGGTCATTTTTTAGTTATCATCTTTCTTACCTCTCAGGCTCTTAATCATTAGCTCCTCTTTTCAACATTTCCCCTTGGTCCTGCAGCATCACTGACTCTCACATTCTATCCTATTCTTTCTCATGCCTCCCTCTGGATCCTGGTAATCTCAGATATACCTCAAACTTAAGTTTAGGTGGAATGTCCTGATCTCCGAACTCTTTACTGTTCACTGTGTAATTTCATCACCTGCTCTCTACTTAGCATTCTTCACTATCATTATTTTGTATAAACCACCTCACTCAGGAGCCATATATATAACATTTCTAGTCTGGAGCTCTACCTTGATCTCTGTTATCAGCAACCAGTTTGATATCCACATTCATATTTAATAGAACTATGAATTAAATATAGACAGAAGTCCTGACTTTTTAATATTAAATCTGCTGTTGTTGTAATATTTTTCTATCTCAGTGAATGGAATTCTTGCACTTTGAGACAGTCAATCTATACATTTTAGTAAAATCATTACAGTTCACATACAATTCATTAGCAAATTCTGTGTGGTGTACCTTAGATTGATCTCCTCTCTTCCCCCAAAAACTCCACAGCTACCAACTGTATCTAAACTAAGCAGCAACAATTTCCTTTCTAATTTATTTAAAGTCACTCTAAATGATACCTCTGATTATATTTATTTTTCTTAGCATATTACCATGTATCCTTAATAGTGAAATTTAAAAAATCATCCTTTTAAAATGTTAGTCAAATCTCTTCCGTGTGAAAAATTTTCAGTGACTGTTCAAGCTGAAAACAATGATATTGCAGAAATATTCATTTGTGTGATACTAGTCTACTAGTTTACCCACGGTTATGGGATTACTTCAAAAGTTGTATGCACTGATTAGCTTTCTAAAATGCCACTTATTCTAATTTCATTCGTAAGATGTTACAGATAGTTTTTGGAGGGCTCTATGCAGATTATATAACAACATCATATGTGTGTGTACATATATACATATATACACATATATATAATACACTCATATATCATATATACACACATGTATTATATATTATATAATATATAATATAATACATATAATATATATTATATGTATATATAATATATATTATATAATATATAATATATAATAATATATAATTATATGTATATATATAATATATATTATATATTATATACACACACACACACATATATATATATATATGCATGTCTACATATACATATGTGTGTATATGTATTATGTATATTCTCCTTGATTGGAGAGTTAAGTTTTAGGGTTACGAATGAAATCTAAGCTCTATAAAACATGCAATTATCTAGAACCTTATCTACATCTTTGTTCATCCTTCAGATGAATTTTGCTCTTATTTTCAGAAGAAAACCTGAGATCAAGAATTGCTTAATTAGTTAAAGATGACAAGATTTAAGGAAAAAATACCTATAATAACAAACAGGATAAAAATCACCCCAAAGCTGATTTCTTCTCAAAAGTACTTTTCAAGCAATTATATGAAATATGTATGAACCTCTTTTTTTCTCAGTAGGTAAAAGGTAGTCTAAAAAATTCTCATGATTATAATAAGGCAATTTCCATGAAATTAAGATCAGTACAGCTAACAATAAGTATTCTTAAAAATTACTTGTATGAGTGGTCTGAAGACTTCATGAACTAATTCATCTATTTGTGGATGTAAATTGTTTTCCAGTGAGTGGTACAAGGAAGTGTGAATGGAAAATATGTTAAAATTAAAAATGTATTACACTAAGAGACATATTGCCATCAATCCATCTCAAAATACTCCTCTTGCACTGAACACACTTATGCCATCATTCTTGCCATTTCTAAAGCAGTTCTTGAAGTCCTTCTTTGAGTCTTTAGTTGGACAATTCCTGAAGCAATTCAAAACCTCTGACGTTCATGGTTATATTTACTTTGGGAAATAACTAGAGATCCCAGAGTACAAGAACTGATGATCAAGTGAATAAGAACACATCGGATAGTTTTTCTTTGTCAGAAACTCTTAGCCATGTTTTTAGTAGGCTGGAAAACTGAGGCTGCCATGCAAGATGTGAAAGAGGACTTTCAAAGGTGCTTCAGAAAATGGAAGGAAGGATTGGATAAGTGTGTTTTACTCAAAGGGAGCATTTTCAGCAGAACTAGTGACAGTGTGTCTTTTACTACAATAAATATTTTAAATATACACATTCACCATATTGTTTTGCTTACCCTTTCATATAAACATTTCCATTATTTTCAAGGAAAGTAAAAGTTTATTGTTAAAGAAAAAATAAATCTCTTGTGTTAGATGCTACAGCATAAGATTTCTAGCCTATTCTTAATGTATATATATTATCACAATCATTAAATACCTCATGCATCCATGTGCTTTATTTTCATTATTTATGAAGTACTTCCTCATTGATTTATTAAACTAAATTTCTTCATATTGCTGGTAATTAACAATTTTAAGGTAGTTATTATTATATTTCAGTTTATAAAAACATTATATATTCAATTTTCAAGATTTTCTTTTAAGAAGTACTTAGCATAATACTGTTCATATTAATTTGTTCATGATAAATTGAACCCAGATTTAGTCCTAAATTACATTCTATTTCTACGTTGGATGAAAATAAATACATAAAATAATTTTACTGAATTTGTCCTCTCATATATGTCACACAAATTCATTTTTCCACTTCTCCTACCCATTTCCGTTTCTCTTTGTGAAGCCCTCAGTGGAACTGAGAACACGTTATTACAGCTGTACAAGAAGGTAATGCAGCCCAGCCATTCCATGAAATTTCTAGTGATACCTTCAGAGAGAGAAATATTATAATAAGCAAATTAAATGGCCATGAAAAAGTAGTGAAGCAAGTTTATGTCAAAGGAATAAATGGTAGCAATTGAAAATGAGCCACCTGTTTCTCATTAAGCAAACAAGTGATGTGGCATATAAGTCAGTTCCTGAAAAATGTATTCTGCATCGCAGGATCTTTTAGAATGCTAGAGTTCTAGGCTGGTGAATGTGATAGCAAGGGAGCAATGTACCATAATGGTCTCTTAGAGCATCTTCAGTGTGGTGGTGAATGATCTTCAAATGCAGAAGTTCTTTATCAGATGCCAGTAGACAATTCTGCTTGTTATTTACTCTGAAAGTTAATAAAATCAAAAGGAGGGGACCTGCTGTTCACAGAAGTCAGGCATTTTGTGACTGTGCCAGAGTCTTGGTTCTCATCCTCTAACATGTGGCAGGGTGAAGGCTTGCTAAAACAAGTCATACCTAGATCTCTGTGTGGCAACTAATGTAGAGGACTGTGCTGTTAGTGCAGGGATCACAGTCTAGGAGGCATGGAGAACTGTGCCAGAGTATCATGAAGGACCATGGAAATGGTTTGTAAAATATTGAAAGCACTACTATGAAAATTAAGTAGATGTACAAGTACACTTAACAATGAACTTTACATACTTTAATATAATTGGAGGACTTGTTTAGTCTTAAATTTTAGTAGAAAATGTAGAAGTTAAATAAATCTATATTCAACTTGAAGATCAAGTAGTCCAATTCATAGCTCTGCCCCCAAAATGATTTTCATTTTAATTACATGTATACACATCATACAAGTACACACAACTATATTTTAGTGTATATTTAGAATACTCATTTGCCAAATATTATCGTCCTTTCTAATGAAGTGTATTCAAATTCTCATAGTTCTTTGATGAAAATGAGGTCATAAAATCATGACTATAAGCATGGAACATAATGCACTTACATATCATAAATAACAATAAGACAATAAGACAATAAGAGACATTTTAGGGAAGTTTGGGATATAAGGCAGGAGAAGAAAAGCAAATGATTGTCCCTCATTCAACTCTGACATATTTAAACGTACTTGTTATTCATGTGGCTCTGTTCATGTCTGCTGTTCTGTATGTAGTTAAAGTAATTACGTTTTTTGTTTCTTCATAAAGAAAAGTGTCATGGCATTCTTATTTCTGTGAAAACATAAAGCTATATAAATTCTCCAAGCCTAGAATCTATTTTTTAAAAAAATAACTGAGTCTAAAGTGGCTATTCAATTACTGATGAGTTAATGGAAGGACATATCCAAAATAGAATGAAAAAAAAAAAGAGAGAGAGAGAGAGTGAGTGTTGAAAAAGAAAAGCCACAGTTATTGCAAAATATAATTCAAATAAAAAATACTTCAAATAGTAATACATTCTCTTTACTGTTGCTTTCAGACTTAGAAGTAATATAAACTGACAATACTCTGTGAAAGATGAATAATGAAGTAGAACTATTTTCTGCAAAGACATTAATGAAGTGCTCATCTCAAAGACAGGAGCTTAGATGATGCAATCATGGGATACTGTTAGTAACAAACTGTATTATTGTCAATGCAGATCTAAGAAATAAAATCAGAACAGGTAATCCAGTTTATCACATTCAAAAATGTCTCTCCTGTTATAATATTAGAGATAATGTCTCAGGTAAATGGTACATATGTAGTCAACATTCTTATGCCTTACCTAATTAAACAAGGTATTTACCACATAATACCAGCTACCTTAAGAGTATTGTTATAATTTATTACTTACATAAATAATCATTACCTATGCAATAATTTCTTTTGGTTACAGCATGTTATTTACTATGTCATTAGTATTACCTATGAAAAACATGTTATAATTCTTTCAGTTTCATGGGAAAGAAGCATAATACCTTCAGTCTCAAGATAACCATGTGTCAGAGTATTTGTTGCCAAAGTATTGTAAACCACAGTCTGAATTGTCTCATTCCCCTTCCTATAGCCCAATGGTTAAGTACTGTTTTCTATTCAGTGGGTTGTTAATATTTTAATTTTAACACAAATATTATGTGACCCACATCATTTAACACAGACACTATATCACCTTTTACTTGCCAGACTCTGGCCTATTGATTTGCTTTTTAAAATGACCCAGTTTGAAGATGACTTATGGTATGGAATGCAAGGAGAAAGCATTATTTATTCATATATAAATTAGATATATTAATTTAAATATGTTTGTCCATGTTTTATATTTTTACTAACAAACATTATATAATTTAAAATGAGGGTGCACACATTGAATATGCTGGCTGAACTTACCATTTAATGAAAGTGGTATATGTTGTGAGAATTGATCTATTACTGGTCATATTGAGTTGAACAAAATATGACTAAAAATAAAATTATTTGAAAGAAGGGACAGTTGATAATGATTAAATTTAGTAAAATGTACAGTGCTGATGAAGCTATTGAGGCCATCTGTTATTATTTGTGGATTGTTGCCATTAAAGTTTCAAAACAAATGATGAATTTTTTTATATATTAAAGCATATTTATGTCTAATTATGCAATATATAGCACCAATTTTAAAAATAATATTTCATTCCAACACATAGTGTTTAAAATAATGCACAGCTTTCATTTGAGCTAAACATACATCATTAATACCAGTATTTTCCTTTCATCTGTTTCTTTCTGTATTTGTTAAGATTAAGTTTGGTTTTACACGTCTGTGGCTGTGTTTCATACTAGGTTTTTTTTTGTAACTTATTGCCTTAAAGTTCTTTCTTTTATCGATATTTCATAATTTGCTTACATGTATTGCAGGGGCAGAAATTAGAATGAATCTAAGTATTGAAGCCTAGATGAAATATTTTTTCTCTGTTTGCTTAATAATAAAAGTATCAAAATGGTATCCTTAATAAGTTTCCATATCTTTTTGGCTATTCTAGTACAGAACTATGGTAAACCTAACTTCAGATATCAATTTATCTTGATAGTTACATGTATGTTTAGATAGTTCTGCTTTACATAACATAGAGCACATATTATGCAGAATTGACATCTTTTTATTAATCTTAACATTTTCACAATTTATATACATTTCTTGGCCTATGAATTTAGATTTGAATTAAAATAACATGAGATAAAACACATTAAAGTATATGAATTCAAATTTATTGGGATCTCTTTCAGCCACAGAGAAAGAGATGTGGGCTACCAAATTGTGGTGTGGCCAGTCTTGGTACAACTGGTATGTCCATTTCTGGGGCTATTATACTACAACCCGAGCAGCTGAAAGCCACAGACATTCATGATTGACTGGAGGCTAGAAACTAATGTAGTTACACGTCACTGTCCCCCAAAACCTGTATATATACATTTCACATTCCTTACCTTAGCTCCTAGAAATTTTTGGCTTTCCTTTGCTGGTAGCTGTTGGGTTTCCATCACTACTTTTGTTGTTTATAGTGTTCCTGTCTCTGTATTAAGGCCACATTTTTAAAGGGGTGCCTGCCATGTTATAAAATCACCTAATGCTACTCTCATATGACCTCATTTTCACATAACCAATTACATCTACAATTACTATATTTCCAAATATATTCACATTGTGAGATAGTGCTGTTTAGTCCTACAATTTATGTGTTTTGTTTTTTGAGTGGACACAATTCAAACTGTAACAGCCAACAAAGTGAAATGAAAAGAGGTTTATATCGAGGGTAGTAAAAATATCATTTTCTATACTTTATAGAAAATACACTTTGAACTGGATTTTACATGCTGTGTTCACTAGCAGGATGAATCAACAGCCTGAGTTCTTGCTTCCCAGGGTGTTGCCGGTCACTTCTTGTAGTGGGTACAAAGCAATCACCCCTATCTTGCTTTTTCATCTTTGTTTCTAAGTAAGTCTGTCTTCAGCATCTTCCTCTCATGGTTCTTTCAGAATTATACTCATCATTAACACCTATTTTTATTCATGGTGCAGTTTTCTGATTGCTATTAGCATAAAAATTACCATTCCCTAAAATGCATACATTTACTTTTTACATTGCTAATTGTATATATTTAATGTGTTGTACTATTAGGACTTGGAATGGACAGATACATATTGAGATGGATTTAAAGCCATTTGCTACACTATCTTTTATATAATAATTATTAACAGAAGTTTTTTGATGAATCATTGCAGACTAGTCAAAACACATCATTGAAACACCAAGATAATTGATACATATCTTTATATCACTTGGCATAGTACATATGAGAAAGGCAAATATAAAACTAAAAATCAGTATGCAAGTCCAAGAATTAGATTTCACTGTGCATCAAGAGATAAATGTTTTTTTTTCAAAAATTGATAATATCACTTATTTAACATTGTTAGCTTTTTGAACCTACTTATTTATTATTTATTGGTATTTGCAAATATAGTATTTACAGTATTATTCTGGGGTTATTTAGTTTAAGGGGATAAAAACACAATGATTTTTAATAAAAAATTGTACTTGAGAAATATAAAAGACTTCATCAGTAGAAAATCACAACAATGAAGAAGATATTTAATGCACTTACAATATTAGATTAAAATTCCAATAATGACAAAGAAACAAATTCAAGTACCTATCAGTCCTATAAACTGGAAAAAATTATAATATTTTAAAATAACAACAATAAGTAGTTGACTTTTGTAGTTATGACACTGTGCTTCTTAAAAAAGTAGGATAAAATTCATACAAGTTCTAATGAAGATTAGCAATTTAATTTTCCTTGAGTAACATTATGTATTCCTTCTCAGTATATATTTTTGTAATATAATCAATCTAGACCATTTGTTAGTAATTCTAAGTATCTAACCCCATAGAGTACCTTGTAAAGAAGCTATTTACATTTCACAAGCAAAGAAATCAGTATTTAGGATGTTTCGATATCATGACAGCAAGATTACTTCAAAAATGAAAAATTCAGACAATCAACCAGCTGTTTCATATACAAACTATGAAACATCTGGTTCCTCTGCCTTTCTTTCCCCTCACTAAATTGATTGAAACAGCAGGGTTGATTGTGTTGTGCAAATATAGCCTCAGAGCAGGAAAATTAGTAAGTAAAATATCTTGACTTTATTGTAGACTTTTAAAATCCCAGAGTCAGTAGTTCTGAAGCTATCGTGTCAGCTACTTGAACAGACTGCTTCTATTGTGTTCATAGTTGACTCAGTAAGATATTTACAGAAGAATTCTGAAACTGCAAGATAATTTTAATCACCATAATGGTTAGCATTTCTGTTCTCCGGTGACCTTCAAAATATGCTTTTCCCAAGTCTAGATGAATGTACCAAGGACAACTTAGATCTTCATTATGATTCCACATAAATACCCATCATATCCTTGAAGAGATGGCCATTTACTAGGTAAATGTTTGCACAATAGAGAGGATGATGTAAAACTCTCTATTTCATTCTCCTCTGTGAACATGAGCTATAATCTAGGGTCATCAGGTCAGCTGAGTTTTGGTTATTCACATTTGCACTCATGTATTCCTGCGGCCACCCGCTGTTCATTGCTTATCCAGCTTCTCATACCACTTGAGAGAAGCTGGGAACTATTAAGATGATAATTAATACAGTAAATTCATAACAAAAGTCAACAGATTCTCAGCTATCAAGAGAAAGACTGTAGCAGGATGATAGTGTGAAAAACATGTCAGATAGAAGAAGAATAAGGACAGTTTTGGAGGAAATGAAAATTATTTCCAGAAAAGTCTAATCTCAAACAGCTGAATGATATTCTATGTAAAAATGAACATTTTAGTTACCTAATGAGTGTTCTAAACAATTCCTTTTTTATAAGTCTTATGTGTCTGTACGTGTGTGTATGCATATATATTTCTCTATTGAAATTTCACCAAAACAGAAAAACAGGATTAATGTTACATGCCAATTAAACATGACCTTAATCATGTGGTATTTATAATGATAAAATTATACAATTATATTTGGTAATCATGATAGCGATAAAAATGCCACACTGCAATTGCAATAGGAAGGAAAATAAAAAGATAAGAGAGAGAAAGAGGAAAGAAAGAAGTAGCAAACTTAATTACAGGTTTCTTTTCAGTGCCTTCCATCCTTTAAATTTCTTCTCGTTTTCCAGCTGTGAAGACAGCCATTGTTCTCAGGGGAGCTAATTATCCTAAGAAGCTCACTTTCCTGGTGGGCTCTAATAAGCACAGTTCATTGCAGAACTTTACCAGTGTGTGTCAAAGACCCACAACTGCGTGGGACTGATGCTAGGGGCATGAAATACAAAGCTCTGTAATCTTGCCGTGGTAAACACACACTGCACTTCCAGGGCACTGGTGGAATAGTCCAGAAGCCTCAGGAATGGGAGGTTATGGTTTCATTAGTGTCTAACTGTAGGGGTCAAAGAACTAATGAAAGGGCTAAAGGGCTAACGATCCTACCTATGATAAACACTATTTACCATGGAGTCTTGAGCAGACTTCTGTGTTAGCAGGAGCCACACAGAGGGAACGGGGCTCACCATCTGCTCACGGTGCTAGCTGCCATTTTTTTTCCTGCTTGCTTAGTTGCTATAAACAGTGACCTAAAAGGCACTGAGAGAGAAACAGTGGTGTGTTTGGAAGGATTGCCAAAAAAAAGAAAAGAAAAGCATTATATAGAGATATAGGGGTACATGTAAAGAAATCTGCCTTTAATTTTGCAGGTACAGCCTTATAAAACAATACTCAGATTTATCCATTTATTTCCTAAGTGCTGTCCTGTTGAGTTTATTTCTTGAGAAACTGAACCTTGCATATGGAGTGAGTTTTTATGATTTCTAAGTATGAACACAGGTAAAATAATATGTAATGAGAATGTTTATGTGAATGTTATTCTTAGGAACTTTCAAGTGTCTGCAATGAAGTACAGTGGATACCCATGTTAGGAGCCTATAAAGTAACTCTGAACTTCTAAACTCCTTGCTTATTTTGTGCAGCTTTCACAACTGTAGTCTTTAGGACAAAACATTATCAGGAAATATGAAGAAAAGGGGCATATTTTATTACCACTCCAATAATGAAGTATTTCCAAAAGAACTTTTGAATAACGAATTCCTTTTTAAATAATACCTATTTTCTTTGTTACTTTCCAATAGAATCCATGTGATTATTAAAAAAATATATATTTGCAAGTCAGTTGAATTCCTCATATTTAATATTTGGAAAAATAGAGTTCTCTGTGTAGTCTTTTAACAATATAAACCAGAATTAGAAGGAAGGTATCAAAACACTTTATAATCAACAACTTCACATCAAGGTCCCTACCATTTTTTTTCGGATAATGAATTTCTTATCTTCACTGTGGATGTGGAGAGGATTGTTGTCTTGGTTGTACTGAAACATGCGTGCTCCGTGGGAGGATTCTTTGAAATTTTCCACTAGCAGCTCCACAAGCGAGCTTCATAATGACCTCATGGAAACAGCCTGGTTTTCAACACAGCCCCGTTGCTCCAGTTGAACAAAGCTGGCCAGCTGTAACAAAGAGCACAGCGGCCTTCTTTTCTGGTGTCCAATTCGGATCCATTTATCCCACTTGGGAGAAAACTGTGATTTAGCCTTAGGATTTATAGCAAGAAAGCAGATATACCACTCAAAAGTCCGCGGAATTGACAACAACAAAAATGTCCCTGCTATGTTTATATTCAACCGCTAACTCTTTATGAAACAAAAGCAAGTTTTTTATGGAATAAGAGGAAAAGAAACAACGTGGCACAAAAGCAACAACAGAAAGAACAACAAACACCTAAAGGCAATACTTTTAAGGAAATAAAAGCAAACCAATAAGGGAATATGGTAAAAAGAAGCAATCTTACGTAAAAGTCAACCAACCTATAAACAAATTTTAGTATTATGATATGGAAATAGTCTCAGGATTAGAAGTCTGCGTATTCACTTAACGTATAATATATAAATATGAAGAGTGTTGTATAGATTGTATGTTTTCAGAAATGTCAGAATAAATACATTGCTTTGAATTAGAGGGAGTTCCCAATTTACAATACTTTGACTTAAAAAATTTGACTTGACAGTAGCATAAAGGTGATATGGTATGAGTAGAAATTTTACTTCAAATTATAATTTTTTTCTAGGCTAGATGTGTACAGTATGATATTTTCTGATGATTCATTGTAAGAGCAAAGAGATGTAGCTGTTAACCACCCAAGCAGTTGAAAAAGTAACCAATCAGTTATCTAGTTGTACTATGTTGCCAATAGTTTAGTAGTTTTTACAGTTATTTTGTGAATTATAATGAGATTGTCAGTTCTTTAATCATAAAGTCGAATATGTCTTAGGTGACCGTTCCCAATTTTTGGTCAATATTTTGGTGTTCTGACCATCTTTAAGTTAAGCTAGGTGAAGCTGTGATAGCTTGACAGGATAGGAGCAATAAATACTTTTTACTTTGTTGTTCGTTTGTTTGTTTTATACCAGAAATTGAACTCAGGACCTTGCACTTGCAAGGTAGGCACCAGAACCACCTACCGAAATCCCCAGCCCAACAAGTGCTTTTTGAACAGAAAAATTTCAATGTAGGGTTGGGTTATCCAGCAATATCTTAGTATAGAAATGGTACTTACATAGTTTCATATGTTGACATTCACCCTGTAGAAAGACGATAAAACAAACAAGATTATATTTGCCATCTGAATGTTTTTTCATTAGTCCAAAAGGTTCAAAAGATCTTTTAGAAAGTGAAATGAACTTAGCGTACACAAATTTAAATTATAAGAATAATATTCATTATTTGACACTACCATGTATCTGTTTTCTTTATATAAATTTCCTTTAGTAATCAATAGATTGCTTAAAAATCTTAAAAAGTAATTTTAGTCTTTTAGTTAACTAAGTTTTTGGTACATTTTTGGTATACGTAATGATCACATTAAGCATAGGAAATTTTCACCTGTAATGATATATTTTAATTCTTTTTTCCCTTTCCCCTTCCTTCCCTTTACCCCTCTTCCTCTCCTTATTTATGAAAACTTGTTTCCATTTTTCTTCTATTCTTTTTTTTAAATTAAAATCTTTATTGGTACATTACATATACACATCATGACTGCACTCAACAATGAGAATTTGTACCAGTATATGACATGTTTTTCTTTTCCTCCCTTCCTTTCACTTGCCCCCTTCATTTCCACTGCCCATTTATTTTATATTTTTCAAATTTGTTGTTATATATAGGTGATTGTACAGAAGCTAAAGTGAACACTAGAAGGTCAAGAGGCCAAATGGGACAGAACACAAAGCAGGAGATCCTCTTGTTCTCATAAAGCTTTCCCAGAACTCCTTTACCTTTGCTAAAAGCAATCCTATGTGATGCTAAATTTAAATTCCAGAGGAATAACTACTCGCATATCTTCCCAGGAAACTGCTAAGCTCCCTTTTTATTATGGCTCATGCCTACTAGAATTTTATTTTGCTACAACCTGCCTTTCACAATGGCTAAGATTTTGTGGTTTGCTTTCACAGAATCATTGCTGCCTGCCCCCAGAACAGCTCTGTGCCTTAAAACCCTAGAAAAGTATTTACATTCTTAATACCTTCACGAAGTGTCTTTTGTGCTGCTCATCAGCTATTAAGGAGCAAGTCTTGTTTCTTGAAGACTATAGTCCAGCAGACTCGAGAGAGAAGGGGAGGAGCTGGGCGGCAGAAGAGACGGGAAGGAGCAAGTCATTGTCAACAGCAATGCAATCACATTTATAGGCATAATCCTGATAATCACAAGTCTAAAATTTAAATATTGATAAAATGAGACAAAAATTGGAGTAGGAACCCGTCATGCACTAACCTTCAGTGCTAAGTTCTTTGTATGTTATATTGTAGAGTAATTAATACTTAGTATCATTTTATAGATGAGAAACCTGGAATGATGCCAATAGAGCATTTATAAAACCATATGTATAATCTTATGTCAGATAAAGAATTTAAGGCACTTCTGACCTTTCAGAACTACTGAAATAAAGGTTGATGGACTTCCACATCTACTTATAAGAGGAATAAATATATATACACACACACACACATATATATAAAAACACTTGTTTATAGATGTACAAATATCCCAAGACTGAATAATATGATACAAATAATTGAAATGAATATTTTACATTAGCTAAGAATTACTTGAATGAGAACTTACAGGGGGAATTATTTCTCAAAGATTTTAGCTTTTGCTTTTTTTTTTGAGACAGGGTCTTGCTTTGGTAGTTCAGGCTGGCCCTGAGCTCAGCCTTGAACTCACAGCAATCCTCCTGCCTCTGCCTCCCAAGTGCTGGGATTACAGGCGTGAGCCACCATGCCCGGCACTATGGTATGTGGTACTGGTTGCTGCTGGGTGTGAGTCTCCACGCACAGTAGTGCATGTGGTTACCAGGGGTCAAACCCAGGTCCTTGCGCTTGCGCCGGACCAGGCACCGGAACCACTGAACTAAATCCCCTCCCCTTCTCAAAAATTTTAAGCATTAATTTTATTATAGAGCATGATAGCGGGATAGGGACTGTTGAATTTGGGGTCATCCTTTATTTTTTGAGTTGAACTTGTTATATAAGTTTAGTGAGTGATTTTAGATATTCTATTAGAGGACAGTAAATATTTTATTTTATTTTATTTTTATTGATTTATTCCCTAATAGCCTTGAAGTTTATTAATATCCTGTAGAATTTCAGAACTCTGAAAGGTAAGGAAGACTTCCTTCTCACTGCCCCCAGAGGAAAAACAAAGGAATAATAATAATTATTATTAAGTTTATCTTAGGAAGTAGGTGGATAATAACTACTTGGATGACCTGCTGCCTCTTCTCTTGAGAGTGGTCTATATACTAGTTGACTATAAAGCTAAATCTCAATATGAGTGTTTTAAATTAGGGCCCCAAATTCGGAGCTCAATGTACTTATTCATAGGTATATAGGTACAGGAATTTCCACACTGGCCTGTTTTATATGAGGATCATGAAACACATCCTTCACCTTTTCTATCCATTTCCTCTCTATACCTCATGGAAGAATGGGAAGTGACTTGAACCACAAAAACGAGTGGCTGGCATTGTTTCTTAGAGAGGCATCCTCAGGTCCTCTCTCTGTAATTAGCACCTGATAGAGAATAAACTAACCATCACCTTGGTTCATTCCCATTTTTTCCCATTCCTCTTCCCTCCTTTCAACACCTCCCCTCTATATGAGGGATATCGAAGATTGTTTCAGGCTTGATTTAAATTAAAACTAAAGAATTAATAAAATAAAGGTAATACTTGGAAACATTAAGACCTAGATAGTTATAAATACATAAACATAAAAGTAAATATATTATGGCCCGGGGATTTACTCAGTGGTTCTGGCGCCTGTCTTCCAAGTGCAAGGACATAGGTTCAATCCCCCAGTAACCAAATACAATACTGGGTGTGGAGACTCATGCCCAGCAGCAACCAGTACCACAAACCACAGTGCCGGGCGTGGTGGCTCACGCCTGTAATCCCAGCACTCGGGAGGCAGAGGCAGGAAGATGGCTCTGATGTGAGTTTGAGGCTGAGCTCAGGGCCAGCCTGAACTACAAAGCAAGACCCTGTCTCAAAAAAAAAAAAAAAAAAAAAAAAAAAAAGTAAATATATTAATATCTATAAATATTTCCAAATAAATTTTAAAGATAATCTTAAAAATACATTTAAAGCATGATATAACTCCACCTTGCTCTTAAATAGTAAGATATCTAACTTTCTGAACAGGTAAATATTAATTTACTAACTTTGATTGTTGGTGAGTACAAGTGTTAATTATAAAAAAAAAAATAAAATTAACCAGAAGTAAGAATATATTTGGACACTCATGAAAACCTTATTTTTACTTCGGGTTTACTCTTCTATCTAATGTATATATAATTAGTTATTTCAAAGTGAAAAGCCCACATTTCATATCAGACTTATAAAGAAACATTTTATTTATTTGTTTATTGAGTTTATTGATACATTTTAAATACACCTTATTATAACATTCACAATTGGGAATTTGTAACTGTATATGACACATGTTGTTTATTTTTTTCCCATTCCTGAGTCTTCCCTTCAACCATTCCACCCTCCTCCCATATACACAAATTTGTTTCTGTTATTTCCAGGAGAGAAGAAAGAAAGAAAGGGAAACATTTTAAAGTCAGACATATTAAGAAAGTATTTACAGATATTAAAATTCAGCCTTTTTAAAGGAATTATATCAATTTTGCTAAGTGCAGATAATAATATAAACATCACTATGATACAATATTTCCATTCCCCTGAAAGTTCCTTTTGGCCATTTTTGGTCAATCTCTTCTCTACTTCTTGACACTCAGATACAACCAGAAATCCCTAATTTTCTTCTCTTTTTAAGGAAACATCATGTATATAGTGGGTGGGCGATTGCAGGGTGGGGGGAAAAGGAAGAAAATGAGAATCAAGTCATGTCATACTCTGGTACAAACTCTCAATTTTGAATGCAATGATGATGTGTATTAATAATGTACCAATAAACATTTAAAATTAAAAAAGAAACAGAATATATAAAAAGACATTGTCAAACTATTTCTATATTAATGATTTTGCTTTTAGTATTTAATTTTTTTTCCTGAGTTTTATATATATAGAATCTGAGTTTCTGAATTTTATCAATAGCTTCCTTCTCTTGAAGAACTTTTTCAAGTGATGCAAGGCAAAAAAATTTTAGCTCTGTTTCCTGGAAAATTTTATCTCTATCTTTGAAGATTTTATTGGAGATAGACAGATATTTTTATTTCAATGTTCCAACTATTTGATTCTGCTCTTTTATGTTGTGTAAATTTTGTTTTGAAGGCTGATATAATTCTGATTTTCTTTTTTATAAGTTAGCTATATTCCTTTGAATCTTCCCCCACACCCACATTCACATCCCTTGTATTTCAACATTCTCTCTTTGCCTTTGGTTTCTCGCAGTTTGAATAATATATGCTTACTTGTAGATTTTTATTATTGTTGTTATTTATTCTGTTAGATAGTTTCTGAATTTTCTATCTGTGTTGCTTGGTGTCATTATTATTTAAAATAACTTCTTTGGTACTATGTAGCGCTACTGTCTCCTCCTTTCTCCTTATATACAGTATGGGCATCTCTCCCTTGTTTATCTTCTTGATATTCTGTTTGCTTGCAGTTAATTTGTACAGTTTCTGTTAAACTATCTCCAAGCTCTGTTCTGTTTTACACAATGAAAGACAATTTTCATCTGCATTGTTGTGCTTTTCAT
This sequence comes from Petromus typicus, assembly GCA_004026965.1. Lineage (NCBI taxonomy): Eukaryota > Metazoa > Chordata > Mammalia > Rodentia > Petromuridae > Petromus > Petromus typicus. The sequence continues at coordinate 2,697 of PVIR01014340.1, read as the reverse complement.
TTTTAACATTTATTTTTGATATTTTAGGGTTTCTGTTATTTCTATATGTTAATCTTTTCTTGCATATTGCCTTATTTGTGTGAGATCCTTAAATATTTTACCTATAATTATTTTAAGTTAGCTTTTTTATAATTCAAAATATGTGTCATGTCTGAATCTAGTTCTAATGCATTGTTTGTTTTCTAAAAGTATGGTTGTTAATTTTTGTGTTTGTTTTACATAACTATCTTTGTACTTTTTTCTTAAATAGAAGATGATATATTGGCAAAATAAAGAATCCTGAACAGAAATCTGAACTATCTGTTTCTCTTTCTTCTTTTTGCCTCATATCTTAATATTTTCTATTAAAGCCTGTCTATTCACAAATATAACTTTATACATGGCCTTTTTAAACTAAAACAAAAATCTGGGTATTATAGTCTGATTAAAGTTCTTAGATATGTATTCATTTTTATTGTTTAAATCTTGAAAGATGTAAAAGATCATTGCTTCTCTTCAAAAAAGAGGTGGGCAAACTGAAAGAGGATACAAAACAAACAAACAAACAACAACAACAACAACAAAAACAAACTAAAAGTACCTGTTTTGAAGCTATGAGAATCTGAAACACTTGAGTTCCAAAATGGAAGAAGCCCTCTCAGAAGAGATGTGGCATACCTATGTGATGTATGTGTTTAGCTCTTTCAGAAAAACACCGAGAAGAGGAATAGCTATATCAAATGAAATTTCTATTTTTAGCTTTCCGAAGAATCTCAATAGTGGCTATGCTGTAGGAAAATTGGAGACCAGCAGTGATTTGAGTTTAAATCCCAGTAAAGAGAAACTAAGAAAGTTTAAGAAGTTTGTAAAGAGCGCATGTGGTCTGGTCAGTTCCATTTACAATCATTTTTCAGGCAAATGCTCAGGAGGGGAATGGTCTAGTTTTAATTTTTTGCAGCCTCTATACTGATTTCCATCATGGTTGTACTACTTTATGTTCGCGTTGATAATGCAGAAGAGCTCCCTTTTCCCCTACAGCCTCTCCAGAAGTTGTTATTATTTTATTTCTTCAGGATTTCTATCATTTCTGGTGCAAGATTAAATCTCAATGTCACTTGAACTTGCATTACTCTAATGGCCAGTGATAAATATCTTTCATGTATTTTTTGCCCATTTGTACTTCTGAGAAATATGGACTGATTTCACTTGCTCGGTTTCGATTGGGTCTTTATTTTGGAAAGCTTAATATTGTTGAGTACTTTACATATTCTAGATATTAGTTCTTTGTCCAAAGTATAGCTGGCAAACAGTTTTCCATTCTGTAGATTGTCTTTTCACTCTTTGGTTTGTTTCCTTTGCTTCACAGGAGCTTTTAAATTTGACATAATCCTATTTTTTGATTTCTGATATTATTTTCTGTGCAACTGGGGTTTTGTTGAAAAAGTCTTTGCCTATGCCTGTGTCTTCCAGTCATACCTATTTTATCTTCCAGTAGAATCAGTGTTTTTGGTTTAATTTGTAGATGTTAGTTCCATTTTGATGAGAGATACAGGCTGAGCTTCAGTAGTCTGTGCCTGGCCAGTTCTCTCAGCACCATCTAGTAAGGAACTTACCTTTTTCCAAGGATTTTTTAAAAAAATCTTTATTGGTACGTTATGAATGCATATCATCATCACATTCAAATTGAAAGTTTTTACCAGAATATGACACAACTGAATTCTCATTTTTTTCCCTTTACCCCCACCCTGCACCCCCACCACCTAAATACATAATCTTTGTTCCAAGGAAGGTTTTGGACCCTTTGTCAAAGATCAGAGAGCTGAATGCTTCTGTAGTTGCTCCTGCAGTCTTTCTGTTATCCATCTGATCACATCTCTGTTTTTATAACAGTATCACACTTTTTAATCATTTTTGCTTTGTTATATAACTTCATGTCTCAGACTGTGATACCTTCTATTTCACTACCTAGCATTGATTTTACTATTCTAAGTCTCTTTTGGATCTCTTTGAATGTCAGGATTATTTTTGGTAGAACAGAAAAGACCAAAGAGTATGTCTGAAACCCTCATCACGTCTTCCTCATACAGTGGGTAGAAATAGCAAACTGATATCCAGAGTGGATTCAGCACAGAGAACAGAATTCCCTAAAAGAAACCCTTGCCATTAGCAGGTACTTTGCAAGAACTTTCCATGGTCTGTGGTTTCAAACTCTTCAACAACTTAAAGACTTTCACTCTTGCTATGGATAAGAAAAATTAATTATCTCTGGCCTGGGAGTTAGCTCAGTGGTTCTGGCACCTGTCTTGCAAGCGCAAGGGCCTGGGTTGATTCCCCAGTAGCCACATAACAATACTGGGTGTGGAGACTCACACCCAGCAGCAACCAGTACCACATACCACAGTGCTGGGCGTGGTGGCTCACGCCTGTAATCCCTTTACTCGGGAGGCAGAGGCAGGAGGATTGTGATGTGAGTTTGAGGCTGAGCTCAGGGCCAGCCTGAACCACAAAAAAAAGCAAGACCCCCCTGCTAGGTATATACACAAAAGAATTAAAAGACTCTTATCACAGTGACATATGTGCACCCATGTTTATAGCAGCCCAGTTTGTGATTGCTACATCTTGGAAACAACCCAAGTGTCCATCAACTGGAGACTGGATAAAAAAGCTGTGGTTCTTCTACAGAATGGAGTACTACTCTGCCATAAAAAATGATAAGTT
>PVIR01014339.1:0-40489 GCA_004026965.1 Petromus typicus | reverse complement strand
GCTCAAAATCTGAGCTGCTAACAGAGCTCCATTGTGTTGACAGTTCGTGATCTCTACCCAAACCCAGCCATGGAACCCTCCTCTGATTGCAGCAGACCCTCAGGCTGCACTTGCTTTTAGCTGTACTTGTTTTTACTACCACTTTTAGAGGTCACCTAGATAAGCAGAATACTCCTATTAGCTTTGCTGTGTATAACACCTCTGCTGACTTACTGATCACAATGACAATGGTTAACTATGTATTCAGGTAGCTCAAACCGGTTGGAACCAGCAGCCTTTCATTTGGGGCTGCACTAGAGTCCAGTAGATGACAAATGTCCAACCTCAGCACAGTGACACCGCCGCTTCCTGAACATAGGAAGAGCTTTGGTGTTTACATGAATGCAGATCACTGTTTCCATCACGTCTCACCTTCAGGCCCCTGCCCCACACCTCAGCCCACCTGTTCCTACCCTATCACCCTTATTCTGGTTGATGGACATGGATTTCAGCCTTGGATCCTCTCCCCCTCACACTGAGCCACCTCGTAAGTAAACTCTTCTGGCAAACTTATCACTCTAGTGAGTGGCAGTGGGTGAGAGGCCAAGCCGGCCTCATCCCACAAGGTGCAAAGCTGAGATTTTAGGCCATGCATAGAAAGCTGTGAAACCTAGACTTTAATCACTTCCTAATTCTTCCTCAACAGAATTTTTAGGACAGGAATTTTTCTTTGGAAAATGAAGAGCATTATAACCAGGAGGAAGTCTTCATTTTCATTTTTATTTAATGCTTCTATTTGTCACTATAGCACACCTATTACTAAACCATACTTCACAGAAAAAACTGGCATTCTATACAATGCCAGGGTATTTTACTTCCTCTTTTTCTTTTTCTTTTCTGGACATAAAATCTGTTTCTCATCTATGTTTGTTCATGAGATTTTGGCCACTACAATATGTGACCACTCTGTGGTAGGAAACCTGTACTCATGTCAGGTTTCCTACTGAAATAGCTTCAGTATTACTCCACGTTGCCTTCCTGACGTCCTGCATCTTTATTTTGTTGCCTGCACACATGAGAAGGTAATCTTGGTAAACAGTACTAGCCCAAGGACTTCTCCAGTCCTGACAAGAAGCAAGAGACTCAGAAGGTGTCTGTGTTTCGCTCAGTGATGCCCCATCTGGAGAATTGGGGAAGCACAACTTGGAGCTCCTGGGTTCCTTCTTTACTACTTTACTACTCCTTCTTTACTACTTTCTTCATTAATAACCACAATCTATTTCCTAGGACGCACAGAAGCCTTTTTCACATTCTCAGCCAACAAACAGTTTGCTGTGCTCCTGTTAAGCCTCATTAAAAGGAAAGCAGACATATCCTCTTGTGGCAATAGTATCTCCCACACATACATTTTGATAGAACTCAGTGCTTTAACAACACTTTCACACCTTTTATCATCTCATTTGATTTAAATGAATGAACCAGTGGAACACAGGCAAAACAAATCCTTTCTCGGAAATGACTGAAGGAGCCAGTGGGTTTTGTTCATTAAAAGACTGCACTGTTACACCCTTGTCATTAACATCGCCTCTGATATCAGCCTCTTGGGGCCGTCTTGCTTCCCTGTAGAGAACATGAACCTGTAGAAAATCAGCCTGGAGAACTGAGCCCAGCTTAGTGCTACTAGTATTGATGTGACTCGGATTCCTGGTGGAGAAACATGTTTTCCTTGGTCTTACAGACATGGTCAAACATTCCTTGAGATCCTCAACAAGGACCGGGACACAAATATGCCTTCATTGCCCAAAAGAGAACAATTGTTAAGGCTACAGTTGCTTCTCAGTATCCAATAGCTATCGGCTCCTGGATCCCCAGGGATTCTGAAATCCACAGATACTCAAATCCCTTCATAAAATGGGATCACATTTGCACATAAACTACACACTTTCTCTCAAATGTTTTAAAACAGCTCTGAATAACTTACAATAATACAGTGTGAACGCAATGTCAGTTGTTGTTATGTTATACTGTATTGATTAGAAAGTAATGACAAGAAAAAAGTTTGTGCATGTTCAGGTTAAATGCTTTTTTTTAGACTATCTTTAATCTGAGATTGATTAGGTACAGTGCTGAATGCAGATGGGAAGGTAAATTTCAAGAGAATGGACAAGGAGGATCTGTTGTCTGCCACAGAGCAATAGTGAACTATGGCCGCAGGGGGCTTATCTGCCCCTGCTGGGGTCTTCTCTCACTCTCCCAACTTTTCCCTCACCTTTTCAAGACCATACATTTTTTTCTGCTTTCTTCAATCTTGTCTCCTTACACTCATCATGTTCTCTTATTTCCTGAGCGGATATGACAGATGAGACACTAGGCTCAGGGCTGGAATTAGGGCATGGAACCAAGGAGAGCCCTTTAAGTACTTGGCACTCTAACTAAAGAGACATACAGAAGACAGATACACGTGTAGTAAATTGCCAATAGATAGTATAATGAGAAAGACAAAGGAAATAGGGTAAAAGAAGGGAAGGGGAGATTTGGAATGGGCAGTAGTTCTTAACCAGGGGAGATCTTCCTTGAAGTATATAATTCATAAACACTTTTATGCCAAAGATTTAAACAACAGAAAAATATATATTTTGCTTGAGGAAACAAAATAGAATATAATTACATTAAGGCTTAAATAATAAACAACTTTTTGTGAAGGATTTGCACAAAAGCAAAGTATAAAATACTTAATATGGAAAAAAGTACCTCAGATGTCTAGGGCTGGCTTGGTTTCTATTCTCCCACTGACTAACAGTTACTTATTTTGAAACAAGAACTCGGTCCCTTTTACAGTACAGACAAGAGAGACGGTGCAAGCAAACGCACAGCACAGGCCATGCAGTGCAGTAGCTCTATGTGCGGTCGCCATGACAATGGTGACGGTGAAGAGGATGCTAAGAACTATGAGCAACAGGTACTGGCAAGTAGCTTTCTGTCCTCCAGCCCCTATCAGACACTAGGTTTGTTTGTTTGGTGGTGATGGTGGTAAGGTTAGGAGGATTATGCAGATCTTTGATTTTTTAGAAAACTCTAAAATATCTGCTTTAAAATTCCACTTGGAACACACTTTCCTGGTTGTGGAGGGGAGACACTCCCCTCTGTCCCACTCCCATCCTCTTCAGTTTCTCATAGTCTCAAAATCACAGTAGTAAGGAAGAATGTTTTTTTTTTAAAAAAAATTGGTATTGAAGGTCAAACCCAGTGATGCTTTAAACCTGGGTTACACTTTTAGCCCTCTTGTCAGATATAAATTTTGAGATGCTGCCTCACTTAATGGCCCAGCAGGACTCTCTAACTTACATTCCCCCTGCCTTAGCCTACTTCAGTGCTGCCCATACACGCATCTGCCATTGTCCCTGGCTGAGCTGAGAAAGGTCTTAAAGATTAAATCTAATCCACTCACTTGGTAGCTGAGGGACATGAGGCCCACAAACCCAAGTGATAGCATCTATGGTACTATTCTGTATGAGGCCTACCAGCAGAAAAGTCTGAAGGCAGAGGGCCCCAACGGCTGTTATTTCAGAAGGGGGAGTCAGGTGATAAAGGGTGCCCGGTCACCCTCACTGAGGACCACCCAAACACACATTTATGTCTGCCCTTGCTTCTTTTTGCTTTCCTCCTCTAGTATAAAATAGGCATGCGTGCAAGTTCCTGTGTATCCAATTCTCCCCTGCAGCCCTAGTCCCTGGAGCTTTTCCCAGCACTGAGCAGAGCTGTGTATACCCTGCAGGAGCGTTCACCCCCCTCAGGCTCAAGTGCTCTTGTAGTGGCTAAGAAATCAGGAAGACGCCTTAGCTCACTCTGCCTCCACACCCCCAAGCCAGACAAAAATCTCACTCCAGCTAAGGCCAAATATTTTTACGCACGGCAGCTACTAGTGTCTGTTACTGTCTTTATGAGTAACAGCAATCATATTTTTAAAATGTAGAAAGAGCAACATTAAACAAGGGCTTTCATACACATTATTGAACTCTTTCCAGTGAACTATTAAACTCTTTTTTAATCGTGAGAATTTGTTGTTAATTATTTTTACATCTAATTAGTTGGGTCTTTTGTTCATTTCAAAGGGTTGGGCTGAGACTGATATAAGAAACACTACAAGGGAAAGAAGTGGTTTGGAAGGGTCTAGGGACCACTTTTTACCAGAATGATGAGCTGATAGAGCCAAACCTGTTATTCCAAGTCCACAGTCAGAGACACACAGAGCTGCTGTCAGACCTCAAAGAAGGAAAGATGGAAGTGACAGAATAAGCCACCATGTCGGTGACCCAGCATATCCACAAGAACTGTCGTAAGTGAGTAGGGGGACAAGTTGAGGAGGAATCTGGAAAACTGGCCAAGTCCTCTCTAGGTCTGGTACCTGTACCAAATGCAGAGCGGGGGCTTACAGGAGCACACGGAAGAGGTCTCAGGAGGGTTCCCCTGCACCACAGGTTCTGGTGAGTGAAATGTGGAAGGATGATATTTTGATGGAGGATTAAGCCTGATGGGAGCATGTACCCTTTTTCTCTGCAGTTTGATCATCACTTGCCTTTAATCCTATCGAGGGTTTTGACATGGGGTGAAAGCAGAGCAAACATCAAAACACCCTGTGTCTTCCCACTGCTAAAAAAGGTGATGCCAAGCAAAAGCTGTTTTACTAGAGAAAGTGGAAACTTAGAATAAAATAGGCAGCTGTAATGACTCCCTAAATAATCTGGGACAAGACAGACATGCAGCCACTGCGAAGGGAGTGCTTACTAAGCCTCAGGTGTACCATCAAGTTTTTCACAGCCATCCTTTCATTTGGCAAGTGTTGATATCTCTCTAAACACTTGTCTTTGCTAGACAATTCCCTTGCTATCCATGTGGATACAATTCTTTTCCTCTTCATAGTCAAGAGACTTCCCCATGCCAAGGTTCAAATATACTGAGGCCCACAGTAGCAGCTGGACCTTGCACCCTGGATCACTGTTGGCAATCAGCACAGTAGGTCTCTGGCTCCTCATCAATGAAGCTTTGGAGGCAAGATGAAGTTACCTCACCAGCCCTGGAGAAGAATCACTAATGAGAATGATTCCAGTGCATCTCATCAGATACTAAATAATAAATGCTTCTGTTGGTGGTGCCCTGGCTTAGATTTTAATGCAGAGAAGAATGACAAAGTTGAAGCCCACACCTGGCAACAGTACTGGTGCCCGTGACCCTGGGAATATTCAAGTAATTGGGTTTTCCACAACCTATTTAAAAGAGGACGCATGACAAATCCCCCAAAGGTCAGTGGAAACAGAAGCAATCTGTTTTAAAATCTCAGAAAGGCAAAAAACCCTCAGTGTAAGAGAACGTACAAGATTAATGATCTCCACACACTGCAGGGAGAAGTCAGCACTAGCTGGGGATAGATCTGTCAGAGGCAGTGGATGCAACGGGAAAAGCCTGCTGATAAGTTCATTTGGTGCAGAATTTGAAATATGATCCGCGGATGCACACCACAGCCTCAGCAGTACCACTTTCCACCAACCAGAAGAAACCCAGAATACTCATGGTCCAGCCATGGAGTACCCCAAAACTTTTTGGCTTCTCATTTTCACCTGACCCAGCTTGCTAGCTGCAGGGCACACAGCAAGAAGAATAATTAAGAACATTTGTTTTCAAATGATAGTGGAAGAAACATGTTTGTAATATGCATTTTCATTTTTAAAAATCAACTCAAGAAGTCAATTCCTTTTACATGAGGACAATATATTCAAGTATTTTAGAGATATGGATATATCAAGTGTACATGATTTCCATATAATGCATAATATAGTAATTATGATAGAAGCCTATAGGGATTCCATCTCAGTTCTACTGATGTTCTGTACTGTCCAATGTCCTGGCTATACAAGACAAACATTTCTATAATGACATGATTGTTTATACAGAGAAGATAAACACAAACCATGTGGATGCAGTTTAATTGTAATGTTGTCAACCAGTGTAGCTGATTTTTTATATATTTACCAGATATTAGATCGAATTAGCTTTAGAATTTAAATCCACAAATAATCTAACACAAGAAGAGTTTGAATCCATATGTCACATGATTTGAGGATGGTTACCACATGTCCCCCCAGGGGTTTATGTGTTGAAATTAATTGGTCTGAGGTGGGAAGAAGATGGAAACTTAATCCAGCTGTGGCATTTACAGCCGAGGCCTTTGGGAGGTGATTAGGATTAGTTAAGGTCGTCAGGGCAGAGCCCCCAGAACTGGACCCTGGTGGCTTCACAAGAAGGAAAGAGGCCAAAGGAGATACAAGCTCCTTGTCTCTTGCCATGTGATGCCCCGCGTCTCCCTAAGACTCTCCTAATAAGAAGGTCATCTCTGGATGTATGCCCTGACCTGTGAGACAAACAAATCATCTCTTTATAACACTACTAGCCTTGGACATTTCATTATAGTAATGTAAAATGGACTAATACACCCTCATCTCCCTCCCCACACTTTTTACCAAAGCTCATCAAAGTCAACCCAGGGCTTAAGGCTTAACTTCCTTTATCCTTAGCCTTCCTCTCCAGGAGGTAACTAGCCTCAGCCAGAAGGATTGGCTGCCTAAAAAGAGAAACAGATAAGAGCAAGAGGGTACAGACTGCCCACAAATCAAAGCAGTGCTGCCCAGCTAAGATTCAGTTGGGACATGAGAACCTTCAGATCCTTTAGAATCACAGGAAGATTCAGTCTGAAGCAGCAAAGTTAGGAGTCAAGAGAACCCAAATGGTTAATGAATTGGAATCCAGTGCTACTAATTTCTCTCCCAAGATCAACTGAAACACACTGGATTTAAAAACAAAAGCAAAACACGATCCCAAACTGAGCCCAGACCACTCTAAACCATGAGTCAGCTCTGGCCCCAACTTCCGTTGGACACAGCATAAATCTAGATGTGGGCAGAGGCCTTTCAGTAACAATGAGCAAAAATTAAATCTCAAATATCTGATGGTGGCCTGAAGTTTTTAAAAACCACAAAAAGACAGCATGGCTTTCTACTTAGAAATAAGGAATACCACGGCTCATTTACAGATAAACGGGTGAGCTAAAAGCGAGCAGCTGAGGGTTTTAAATATGAAAATTTTATCAGAAAAAGAGAAATTTTCCAGAATACTTGTGGTTTCCCTAATACAGGAAAAAATTAAAACTTTTTGAGAGTTTCAGATGACACTTTTCTCATCTCAAAATGTAAGTTACGGTTTTATGAATATCTATGTATGTGTACTCAGGGAGGAGAGAGGGAGAGATCTCACCACCATGTCTGATTTCCTTTGCCACCTCTGTGTTTCTGTCTCAACCTAGCTGCCAGTCTGTCTCCCCTATACAGCCAGCTCCATTTCTACTTTTCTTAGTTGGCAATAAATTAGAAATAGTGGACTTTTATATTTTGTTGTGATATCAAATGATTTTTTAAAGAATGCTATCCTCCCTGATAATTTTTCACTTTGTGGCTTAAGCGGCCCTTTATAGAAATTAGTCCCCCATCGCTTATCCATTCTGCTGAGAATACTTCATCCAGTCCTTGGTGGAGACAAAAAAATAACTTCCTTCCCTTAGAAAAGAATAAAATGGCCAAGTATCACAACTGCTGTATCTCGTTTACATGCACAATGGCTCTGCTTCCTCTAGAACTCACTTTCGTCTCAGTCTCATCCTAACTTTTGTGTGCCTGCTGCCTAACAGTGACCTTTGAGCTGGATAAGATGGAAACATTGAGCTGTCCCCTGGATGATGACGCTAAACAACTGAGTCGCTGTCCCCAAAAGACAGCTCTGAGACAGAAGAGGAAATGGTCTGAGGGTTTACCCCAGCAACCATCATCTTCATGCCTCCAATTTTGAAAACCAGCTCCATTCAAAAGCTTCAAGAATTTTTCTACTCACTTTTTTTTTTTTTTAACTGCAGAACATATGACCTTTGGTCCAGCACCTATGGTCAGCAATCATGTGCTTCAAGAACTAGCCATGGAAGCAAGTTCAGTGCGTATGTAATAAACACAATAGGTATGCTATTTTCCTTTGGAAATAGTGAAAGGCTGATGTTCCTTGCTGTACAAAGATGGGCTGCTGTGCTGTCTTCTGTCTACAGCATGAGGTCGGCTCCAGCGCAGAAAACCAGCAAAGGGTCCTGAGGAATCCTGCAGGGAAACCTTGCTCCGGTGCTGAATGACTGCATTAAACAGCCCTCCACAGACAGTCCCCGGTCTCAGTGGCTTGATGGAGTATAGACTTCCTCCTGACACAGGTCACATATGAAGCAGATCAGTGGCTGTCTTCCAGGAGGCGACTCAGGAATCTGACTCCTTCGATCTGCGCTGTCACCATCGTACACATGCAGCCTTGAAAGTTGCCACAGAAGGGGAGGACACAGCCTAGACCACTGCACATAGGATTTTGTACCAGGCCCAGAAGCAGCTTGCATCTTTTCTAGCCCCGTGCCATTGGCCAAACCCTAGTCATATGGCTCCAGCTTAATGACAATGGAATTTTGAAAATCAATCTCCCAGTGTGCCAGAAGAAGTAATAGGATTGATAGCTAGCCAGCCTCTGGCATAGGTAATGTTTTCTTTGGTCGATTAAATCTTTAAATTTTGTTCCAAATAGCAAAAGCACCATAGAAAAATAGAAAAAAACTAAACAAGACAATCAGACCTACAACTGGACTCAATATTCCCAAATGGCAGATTTGGGGCTAAATCGCTTTGGAAACAACCATTCTATAGCCTAAATGGTTATTTTCCATTTAAAGAGCATGAGAGTCATTGTTTTAGCAAGGACCATGCCAGTCCTGAGACGGTCAGGTCTCAAGGTAGCTGCATCCACTGGCTCTGGCTAAGAGACAAAGGACAAGTCAGTGTTGAGAACTACGACACACGCATGCTGTTCTCGAGTGAAATTAGAGCCAAGAGAGTTTGGGGGCTGTCTAGGGAATGGGGTTCCAGGACCTTTCGTGGCAGGGTGGGGACTCTAACAGAAAGAAAATCCCTGTGCACGTGTACATCTACCATGTGCCCTCCAGGTCCCCTCCCCAGAGAATTCCACCACCATCCACCCTGGAGCCCATGTCAGACTCCTCTCTCCCCTACTTGCTGTCTGCTCAGTCCTCACCCTGCTGCTTCATCTCCTGCATCTCTCTCCAGAGCTCTGCTTTCTGCATCCAGTTGCCACTACTCCATCCAAGCTCATCATTGCTCCCCAGGCTCTTGCCTCAGCCTCCCACCTACCTGGTCTCCCTGCCCCCAGCTTGTCTTCCCACACTGCCCTGGTGCCCCAAGCCCAAATCTGAGTACTTCTAGAACTTAAGGTTTATCCTGCAAGTTCCCTGCTTAAAATCTTGTCAGCACCCTGGGTAGGACCAACATGATTGGCTTCTTACTCAGTCCCCAGGCTTCCCCTCTCACCTGCGCCCTTTCTCCCAAATGCCCCACTTGCCCATTTCACTCCAGCCAACCCTCAGAGGAACACAGGTTCCTCTCCTGTGATGGGACCATGCTTCGTCCTCTGTCTCAAGCTCCTGCCTCTGGCATGGCCGCTCCCCACATGCCTTCCCACTTAGGTAGGATGGAGGTGATGCTCCTCTGTTGGAAATGGAAAAGGAATTATTTGGACACAATGCCACTCATCCTGAAGGGTCAATCTGACCATACTGATCCCCTGAGCCCAGGACATTGTTTGGTAAGGATTGAAGTCAAAGCATCGTCATTAAGAAGAATCAGGCTTGGGGGACCAGGGATTTAGCTCAGTGGTTCCAACACTTGCCTTGCAAATACAAGGTCCTGAGTTTGATCCCCAGTAACTACATACCACAGTACCAGGTGTGGGGGCTCACACCTGTAATCCCAGCACTTGGGAGGCAGAGGCAGGAGGATTGCTGAGTTCAAGGCTGAGTTCAGAACTAGCTTACACTACAAAGCGAGACCCTGTCTCAAAAAGCTAAAAGGGAAAAACAAAAAGAAGAATCAGGCTCCTCTGGTGTGGGCTGGATTGGGTGTTCTGCAGACAGCACTCCCCAGAGTGACCCCTGCATGTTCTGCAGTGTGCTTGGGAGCACACGAGCCTGCACATGTCTGGTGGACAGTGGCCTTGCAGGTGCCCTGTGCTCATTCCTCTTCCCACAGATCTGACCTCACTCAGTCCTCCCTCCGAACTCAGAGCAAGTGACACATTATCGATGCTGCTGTGGTAGACTTTGCAGGTCGCATGGAAGCCTTGGCGCTGGAGCTCGAGGGGGCGGCACTTACAGAGAGCACAGGGTGAAGGGCAGGAGATGAGAGTGCTCTGAGCTCCCCACAGAGCAGAAACAGATAGAGGGCACACCCGCCTTCCACAAAAAGAGCGGCATGTCTGTGGAGGACCTCCCGGGGCTGCCCAAACCCAGGGCAGACCCAAGTCTAGGACGCCCGTGGGCTGCACACACAGTGAGAATCATGAGGAGGCCTGGGGGGCTCCTGGTGGTCCGGGGGCTGGTGTGTTCCCTCGATGTCAGGAAATGGAAAGAGGCTCTTTTGGCCAGCTAAGGGAACTTTCCAGATCCCAGGTGACAATTACTTGGAGAATGGGACGTGCAGCCGGTGCTGACCCCACCTGTAATACCCTAAGGAGGGAACTCGGAAGCATTCTGAGGCTCCCTGGGTGTAACAAAGTGAGAGGAGAGGTCAGGGCTGGGGGATTGTTTGCCATAAGTTGCAGAGGACTGGGAGGCTTGGGCTGTTTGAAAGGGCTCTCCCAAAAGGCCTGCCTGTGGCAGGAAGTAGCATGAAGGAAGAGACTGCAAAGCCGGCATAGTGTGTAGCAATACCCTCTCAACTCAGGAGCTGAAGTGAGAGATTCCCTTGAACCCAGGAGTTCAAAGCCACTCTGGGCAATACAAGATTCTGTCTCAAGAAACAGACAGACAGACAATGCACGAGCAATGGACTTCCAGAAGAAGCAGTTAAGAGGGGATATCAAAATGGCCAACCCAAGAGGAAGCACCTGCAACCACACAATGGAGAACGTTATCTCAACTCAGCCTGACTGGAGCTAGCCTTAGGTATCTGCCCCTGTTCAAGGCAGGCAAGGGTAGGGTTTTTGTATCTTCTGTCTTTTCTCTCTTTGCCTGGAGACCAAGCCAGCCTTGAGGGGCAGGAGACAAGCATCAAGCAGGAAGTGAGAAAGTCCCAGAAAAGCAGTCAGTCCAGCTGTCTCCCACTGCTAGCTTCCCAGCCAATTTCAGACTGACATGGCTGGAGGACAAGTGGCTTGAATTTGGAAAATTAAAGTGTTTATATCAGTTTAGCCTGGACTTCATAACCCTAAGAGCAAGAGACTATGTTGAGACATAAAACCAACCAGAAAATTTGGGATTAGACAGGCAGGCATCTGAGACATGTAGGGAAGGAAAGGTGACAAGAGGAAGCATCACTCTCCCTGCACCTTACCTCGCTCGTTCTCCCCGTGAGGTGCCTCAGCTGCACGGGGGCAGCGTGTCTGGTTGGGTAAAACGTAGGCCCCTCTGTGGGCAAGGGGATTTTGTGAAGTCACCTGGGCTTCAAAGAAGCTAAACTTTTAACCATAAAACAGCTGCTCCAATACCTTCATCTAAGTTTTCTCAAAAGTTTGAGCATCCTAAACAAAAGGGACCACTCCACACACAACTCTCCTAAAGCCAGTAGGGCCACTCAGTGAAATACAGCCATCTGGGGATCTACAGAAGACCAAGTCCAGGACTCCCCACCCTCCCAGGAAGATAGCAAAGCTCCTGCATGCTTAGGTCCCTTTCTAAATAAAATGGCATAATATTTGCACAGAACTTATATACACCCTCCCATGCACTTTAAATCTTCTCTAGATCATGGTGGTGACCAATACCATGGAAATGCCATGCAAATAGTTGCTATACCCTGTTATTTTAAAATAATAATAATGAGAAAAAATTCTCTCCATGTGAAGTGCATATTTCATTTTTAACAAAGATTTCCAGTTTGCAGCTGGTTGAGTCTGAGGACGCAGCACCTCAGATGTGGAGGAACAACTGTATTTACTATTCTACTCAGTGAACGTTTATTTGTTAACACTGGAGCTTTCAGGCTCCTGCACTGGCTTGGGGAGGGAAGGGGAAGCCACAGCCAAGGCAGCCTGAGGAATTTTGTGCTGACATCTTGGGGATTTGTTCACCCTTCCTGGGGAGGGTTGCTGATTCCAGGCACAGACCCAAGAACTGGAAAATGTCAGGCTTTGCTTGGCGAGTCCCTTCTGTGATGGAGAGAAACGGATGTGTGCAGAGGGAATACAAATGGGAGAAGTGCTTCAGACAGCTGAATAGGCACTAGCCTTCTTCCAGCCCTGTGGAGGAGCAAAGAAAGAGAGCGCTTGGGGGAGTGAGCTCCAGCGGCCTCTCCCTCAGGTAGAGAAGGCATCATTCTCCGTGGGCAAGCAAACCTCAGTATTTCCCACCTGCAATTTTCTCCTCCTTTTCCTCCTTGCTCTTTGTCTTTCTCTTCCTTCTCCCTCTCTTCCTCCTCCTTTTCTTCTTTTTCTCCCCTCCCACGTGTGTGTGTGTGTGTGTGTGTGTGTGTGTGTGTGTGTGTGTGTGTGTGAAAGAGAGAGAAAGAGAGAGTGTGTATTATTTTCATGGACTGCTATAATAAATCATCAGAAGCTCAGTGGCTTAAAACAACACAAATGTGTCCTTCCTACTTTGGGGGCAAGAATTCTCAAGTCACAGTGGCTGGGCAAGCTCTCTCCAAAGACCCAGGGTAGGTCCCTCCCACCTCTCCAGCTCTGGCAGCTCCAGACATTCCTCAGCCTGTGGCTGCATATTCCAGCCTCTGCCTCCCCTTCCCTGGCGTTCTCCTCCGTGGGTCTATCTTTCCCCTTCAATCTCTTATAAGGACACTTTCATTTCGCTGAGGGTACACTTGAATAATAATCCAGATGACCTCATCTTGAGAGTCTTAGCTTAATTACATCTGAAAGGACCCTTTTTCCAAACAAAGTTAAAATCACAGATCTTCTGGAGGGAGAAGGTTACACTTCAACACACTTGGAACATGAAGACAGCAATGAATAGTAAACTACTTAGGTTCAGGAATAAAGAACTAGGATTCCTGGGAAAGCTGTACAGGCTCAGCCCCCCTCATCTGCATGCAGAGCATCACAGGGCCCCCACAGCACTGTCTCTCCTGCGGTCTCTGGCCTGGGTCAGGCAGGAGCATTAGGATGGGGAAGACATAACTAGAGCTCACTCCAGGGTATCAACACACCCCTGTATGATGGTGCACAACAGAAGCACTGGGATTTGTAAAGCGAAAAGCAACACTTCTCTTTCTTGAAATAGAAAACCAATTGCCTGGTGGGAAGACAAGACTGATTCCTTAAACAAGCACCACTGTCTTAGAAATCAAACGTATTTCATAAGATTTGAAGGGTTGTGTCAATGTCAGACATTGTTATATCACCATTATGATTATTCAAAAGCAATAAATTCTTCATATATTCTTGGAAATCCCCAGGCCTGATGTCTGTGGCAGCAACAATAACAGTAAGAACCCGTCACTTCTGGACATGGACCTATCCTAAGTGTGGAGATGAGTGTGGGCGGTTTATTCCCATGACCTCTGTAAGTCTCATTTTCCTTGCTTTTAAATGAAACAACACTTCCTCTTTGTTTGTCCTAAAAATCACCTGAATAAAATATGTCACTCAAGGTCACACAGCCAGTGACTGTTACCCTGCAGATTCCAACCCCAATCCTTCTGACTCTAAGACCAATGACCTTAACTACACTGTGCGTGTTTCCCACTGGGGTGAATTTACACAGCAAGGGACAATTTCTGCCAACACGAGAGTTTTTTCCCATTCTTGGGGATCACTGTGTCCCCCTTTAGGTTATCCTCCTGTGCAGACTTAGCAAAATTGGAGAATAATGAGGAACTGGTAGATTCTCAGGGTCTTAGACTTGGTGAAGTATGACTGATGGCTAGCTGATGACTCTGGTATTCGCCAGCATTGGAATCCAGAGATCCTAAGCCATGACTCTGTTGTGCCTCAAACTGGCTTATGGAAAAGGATTAATAGGAAGTTAAGCATGGCTGCTTTTCCACAGGTGAGTATGGAATTCCTGTCGAGGAGGGATGCTTTCAGGGAGGTTCTTTGTCATTGAGGAGAGAGATATGTAAGTGTAAACAGAAGATAATCAAGTGTTAGTAGAAGTGTTGACTATTAGTACTAGGGTGCTCTTGAAATAGCATCACAGGGATGCCACTTGTCCAAGGCCTGGGTCAAATCCACACACACCGAGAACCTTTCAGGGACACTGGCCACCTTTCCAAGGGCTACAGTAGGCTGTCATCCTCTTTTCTTTAGCCAGGAACCTGAGCCAGTGCCTCTGGGGTGATTTGTTATATACCAGGAGGGTGAGGTATTACTAAGTAAATTTATAAGACCCTTCTTTCCTTCATGCTCAGTGATGCCCTGACAGTAGTGACCCAGGCCCTGCACTTTGTGGACACCTCAGGGAATGTTGTCCTTACTATGAAGGCCACCTTATCAGACATCTGTTCTTTGCTCAAGTTTGAACCCTGGAGCACTTGTTAATCCTACACCTACGATTTAGTGATCAACCAAGCTTTAACCAAGGTGTGCAAAGAGTTTGGCTGCTTCAGACCCCACAGGCCTAGTCTTCTATGGTCTCCACTAGCAAATTCCTCCTCAACACTGCTCAGAAGTCTTGAGAAAAAGGTCAGTTCAGCTTGCAAAGAACCATTTCTGTGCCACTTTGAGGTATCAGGAAGATACTTCTGAGAGTTCTAGGTCAGAAGAAAAGTATTGGACCTAAGGGAAAATCATCTGAGATTTGCACATCTGCCCCCAGTGAAGTCACTTTAGTTACACAGCTTATTTAGACCTTCGTCTCAAGCCACTCTATTCCAGAAGATGGTCTGGATTTATGAGTTTCATGATGAAAGGTCTATTACAATGTTATTCTGCAATTAATGAAGACACCTCTCTCTACAGAAGCAGAAGCACTGTAGTTGGTTTTAGAAAAAAAAAGTTCCTTCCTATATTGGGAAGTTCTCAGTAAAAAAGAAAAGAAATTTCAGTTCCACAAGAATACCCTGATATAGCATGTATGGAAAGAAGAAAGAGTGGGGCATGAGGGAATCAAAGGAGAGGAGGCAGGAAGGGGGAAACTGAGTCACACCCAACAATCTGCTGGCCATTCTCTCAGTTTGGGTTGTACAACTATTCAGATCCATCATCAGCCTGGTGAACATGGGGAAACTTCACCTCTGAGGAGTGTCAATCCTCTGTGAGGCTCTAAACTATCTGGATAATGCTAGAAGTAAGATACTCACTCATCCCTGTCTGATTCCTTCAACAGGGAGTACCCACTGCACAAGATGGCTGGTTGTACCTGATATGGCAGCACGGATCCATAAACAATCCCTCATCACCAGTAGTAAAAAGTAAGAAATGAAGGTATGCAATGACTCAATTGTGATTATTTTCACTTGAAAATAATAGCCCTTGAACTGGTGTTACAAATCAGAAATTTGATTTGCAGCAAGATTTTTTTTTTTAAATCAAACTTGCCCACTCAAAGTTAGCACCTCCTTCCATGAAACTATCAAGATGACTCAACTTAATCTTAGTTTGCTGGCTTAGAAGCCTCTGTTCTTATCACCCCAAGTCTTTAGATCTGTAATCTCTCAGTAGTGGCATTATTTTTAGGCTCCACATAGCTCTGTGCGAAAGAAAGAAGAAAGAAAGAAAGAGAGAAAGAGAGAAAGAGAGAGAGAGAAAGAAAGAAAGAGAGAAAGAGAGAGAGAGAAAGAGAGAAAGAGAGAGAGAGAGAGAGAGAAAGAAAGAAAGAGAGAAAGAAAGAGAGAGAGAGAGAAAGGAAGGAAGGAAGGAAGGAAGAGTGGAGGAAAGGCCAGAGGAGAGGAGAGAACAAGAGAGGAGAGGAGAGGACTCGATTACAGGATGGTGTATCACTTCTGCTTCCAAATTTTACCAATTAGCTCTAGCACATGGTTTTTCTTGGCAGCTTTCTGCTTCCCATCACAGATGGTATGGAAAAGTCTGGCTTCTGACTTTCTGGCTCTTCTTTCCTATTTCCTTTCTCCGCAGCTAATTTAAGAAAGTCTACATGACACCAGGACAACTGTCGGGCGTGCCTCATTTCCCTTGCCTTTGCCTTCTCCAGCCACCCACAGCCACATGTACTCCTGGTGCCCTCTAGAACAGGAGCACAGCCAGAGAGCAACAGGAAGTATGTCAGCACCCTCACCCACATTTACCCAGTGGTGACCCAGGGACCTGTACTGGCTTCAGGGCTCCTGTGGAGTTCTAACAGACATATACAGGACCGGTCTTATTCATGCTTACGTTACCAGAACCTAGCACAGTACTTGGAATATCCCAAACCTTTAATGGATACTTAACAAGAGCTGGTCCAGAAATCTGAGGCTCACACCAACGATAGGGCTTGAGGATTAACAATGGTTGGGGGTTCTCAAGGGGACAGGGCCCCAAAGCAGGGAGAGATGGGAAAGGTTGGAGAGAGCTGCTAAGAAAGGCAGAAAGTGAGAAGAGTACTTTGAAGAAGTGGATATGAATTTCCTAGAACACAGGCTACGTAAAAGTAGAGTTGGGTAGGATGAGTTCTAGAAAGGTAGCAGGGACCAGATTCTTGCAAGTGGCAATGCCAGGCTAAGAGTTACAGGAGTTACAATGTTAGAAATATTATGCGCCATTTTGCCAGCTTCTTCCAGGGTCTTCACCCTGCCCCATAGTTCCACCCCAGGCCATAAAATTACCCTTTCCCAGAATCCACATCAGCTAGAAGCAATGTTCCCATTGCAATGGGAACAAGCTTTTTGCAAGGCGCAAACTTTATAACGTCTGATAGGCTAAGGCTACCTCACCTCAGCCCTGATGCAAGATCCCCTAACCCTGGGTCTATATAAGACTGCTCACTCTCCCTCTCTCTTGTCTCTGTCTCTCCCTCTTTCTTCTCTTGCTCTTTTTTCCTGCCTTGCTTCGATACAGGAGCCACTCGCTTCTGAATAAAAATCTCCTGACAAGAATACCGTGATATAGCATGTATGGAAAGCATGTACCTGTTATGTGCATGGTCACTGAGCGTTGGCAGATTCTTCATACTAAGCACCAACCATTACGGAGTCGGTGTATATCCCCTGGCACTGTCTATACCCACTATGGTTGCTGAGTGACACAAAGTTTTAGGATCAGCTCACTCTGGCGTCAGCCAGGAAGTTTTTAGATGAAGCTGCTAAGCTGCCTGGTAAGAGAGCAAACTCATGAGGTGAAGTGAATGGAATGGGGGGGGGGGCAGTTGCACTCTCAATGGCCACCCCAGACAGAGCCGCACATCTGACTGCCTCAGCTTCACTCACTGGTGTCATCTCGACACCGTTCCAAAGAAGGAATGGGAGGAAACGTCTAAGAAGCTGCAGACGCAGGCAGTGGCTATACTTTAGTCCTAGTTTCCCAGGTGGGCGGGTGATATCCTAAGTCACCAGTAAGGTGGAAAGGCCAGACTGAGCTGCCGAGCTCTAAAGGGTCCCTCTTCTGAGGCACCCTGGTCTGTCCCACAGCCCTACTCCTGGCCTCTGAATTACTCAGCGGATGTCCATTGTGGCTTCTGGGACAAGGAGAACCTGGCCTCTCGCTAAAAGGAATCTTCAGGATGGACCGAGCGATTGGGCCGAATCATGCTGCTGTGACCTACTTCTTCTTTCTAGTTCCTTACTTTCCCAACCTCTCCCACAGTCAGAGACCAGAGCTAGCCTTCAGGGTCCCCCACTCCCACCACTAAGACCCCCAAGTTCCCACACCTTAGGGCACTGGTTACCAGTTTTTTGGGCAGAGCAAGATAAGAAGCATCTTGGGTCTTGACTTGAGATCTCCATGCATAAAACAGCCACTGCCAGCATTCTGGTGCACAGCACCAGACCCTGTCCCCGGGCCAGCGCAGCAGGGGAGTCGCGGGCAGAAGCTGGACTCCATCCCTTGCACTGCTGACGCAGTGAGTGGTAAACCCTGGGCTGCAGCCCGTTGATAAGACTGAAGCAGAGCTTGGGGGAGGAACTGAAAAGCAGAGGACCAAAAGCCACAGCACATTTCTTCCATTGAAGTCTCTACCTAAGGGGAAAATTGACAGAATGATTTTTCTTTTTAAAAAAAAGAAAGAAGGAGGTGGAGGAAACCTAGCAGAAAAGATGAAGAAAATGAATGAAAGGCTTATTGAGCAGGCAAGTATTTTGTTTACTCCCTACAGGTTGTATTCCACACTTGCTGTCTTTCTTCCTTTAACAAACACCTGGTCAAATGAGAGGATAAATTGCCTGCCTGCAGCCTCCTAACGCTTTGCTGAAGTAAAATCTCCTCAAAAAGACTCGTGCGGCAGTTTCTCAAGACCCCACTTCCGCTGGTGACGCTGCAGGTGGCAGGTATTTCGAGGGCCCTTCTTGAGCTCCCCGCCCCACTCACTGCGATGAAAAGCATTTGGAACATTACAAACCCGCCTCCAGAAAAATAATAGGACTGATTAAAAACACCTGCAACAAAATACTGGCCTTTGTCCCCTCAGAGCACGGACAGGCATCAACCCTGAGCCCAGAGTTTGAGACTTTGACCTTTTCCAACCCTTGTCAATTGGTCCGCCTGAGTGGGAGAACGGAAGAGGCGCACAGTTGAGCAGAGCAGCCAGAGCCCGAGCTCAGGGGACAGGAGGGCCACACGGAGGCCACCTGAAGCCCCTGCACTGCTCCAGTGGCGATCCCACCCAGGACCCGTCCACTTCCTAGAGGCCCACCTAGCTGTGGGAATCACAGATATAAAATCAAAACATCCAGGCTAGGGAGAAGCAGTGAGAATGCCAGTTTAAACCGTAGTCTTCTCTCTTCCCTCCCTTTGGGTCTGCCTTGGAAGTGCAGTTATCAGTAAGGAGGGGATTTTTCCTCGGCTCCTCTGCTCTTCCCTGTTCAGTCAGCTGGAAGGTTAAAGGGGTGAGGCTGTGGTTTGAATATATCCCCCAAATCTTCACATGTTGGAAATGTAGTCCTCAAATTCATATGTTAATGCTATTTGGAGGTAGGAATGTTGGGAAATTACAAAGAATGAGATGATGAAGGTGAGGCCCCCCATGATGGCATTAGTGGCTTTGTAAGAAGAGGAAGAAAGATGGGAGTTGGCACACTTGCTCTGTCTCATCAGGTGGCACCCTCCACACTTCAGGATGCAGCAAGGATCAGCCTTCATCAGAGGCTGGGCACATGTTGGCTTCTTGCTCTTCGTCTTCCGAGAGCCCAGAACTACAAAGCAAATAGATCTCTATTCTTTGAAAATTACCTGGTCTCAGGTGTTTTGTTATAGCAATAGCAAATGGGCTGAGATGGAATTTTCAGGAGCAAAATAAATGTGGAAAAATATAATTTCAAATGCCTAACCATTTTTTAAAAATCAGCTGTGAGGTCCAGTGCATAGATTTGCATAGCCTTTGCCACACAGCCTCACTGGCTCAATTCCTGGAACACTCTACCCAGGGAACAACAAATCTATTGAGTTTCCCTGAGTCAAATATACCTTTTCCTACATTGCACAAAATATTCATTGTTGGTAGGGCACCCAGTTGGACACAAAGAATCGATGCAGGAAATCGATGCAACATAAGCAACACAAGGTCCCACACTTAGCATTTTTGTTTTCATCAGTTGTGAGATTAAGCAGATCTGATTCCTTCATTTGTGTGACTAAACCTCAACAGGATTTCTTTTGAATCCATCTTCTGAGTCACTCATCTTCTGCACTGTTATTACTTTCTAACACTTTGGGGAAAGGTTCCAAAGAAGCCACATCTTCAGACAGCTATCTTGGTATTAATTATGTGGTACCTGGGAAGCTTCGTTCAGATAAAGAGTGGCTTCTCATTACTGGGAGATTTAGGGTGTCAGGAGGGCTCAGCAGTTGGCAGAACTTCAACCAAAGACTGAAGTTGCAAAAATCATCTTTCCAGGGGCCAAGAAGTTAGCTCAGTGGTTCCAGCGCCTGTCTTGCAAGCTCAAGGGCCCAGGTTCGATTCCCTGGTAACCACATAACAATACTGGGCATGGAGACTCACACCCAGCATCAATCAGCACCACGCACCACAGTGCCGGGTGTGGTGGCTCACACCTGTAATCCCAGCATTCGGGAGGCAGAGGCAGGAGGATTGCTGTGATGTGAGTTTGAGGCTGAGCTCAGGGCCAGCCTGAACCACAAAGTGAGACCCTGTCTCAAAAAAAAAAAAAAAGAAAAGAAAAAAAAATCACCTTTCCAGGCTATATCATTAGTCCCTAATGAGAAAACAGCATTTATTTATTCCACATAGACTCCATGAAACCCAACTATAGAAAATCTCCTCCAATGTACAGAATCAAGCTACCTCCTTTCATCTCTTCCCAGCGCTACTGCAAACTTACACCTTGCTCCTTCCTAGCAGAGACACATGGGCCATAGTTGATGCTCCTGCCCTGCAATAAATTCAAAAACTTAAAACAGTGACAAAGAAACAAGAACTCTGCAAGAAAATAAGCAGTTGTCAGAAGCAATTTATAGGAAACACTCACTCAAATACTGGTCTCCTCCCAAGATCTCCAAAACCTATCTGTAAATCAGCAGCTGAATTGTTCATGAAAGCCTTTGCACAAATAAAAGTGCTGACCGGGAACATCAGTCGACAGTAGAAAAAGATTCTTAAGGGACAAATATATGATCAACAGAAGAAAATGATTCATGGCACTGCTTTTACTGGAACTTACCCAAATTCCCTCAAGTGAGTTGGTGAGGAAGTGCATTCTGATATTCATCTTTGGTATACATCTACATTTTGTGTGCAGTGCTTGACTTTCTCTTGGGGAATGCCACTCCAGACTTCCTTCTGACTTCCCAGAACTGTCATTCCTGTGACTTTGGCTTCCTTCCCAGCAGTGAGCATGGTCTGTGCCCTTATTGCCTAAGAGAGGCAGCTTCTGAGATTTTGACAACTCTGCCTCCCTGTGTTCACATCCTGAGTAGCCTCCATTTGTGATATGCCAGATCCAGTCTCTGGCCAATGGAACAGGATAGAAATGATGATATGTCACTTCCAGATTAGGTGGTACAAGCCTGTATCTATTTTGGGTTCTTCTCCTCTCTTCTCTTTCTGGGATATGTCATTCTGGAGGAAGCCAGCTGCCATGCGAATGGGAGGTTTAGGCAGCCTGGGAAGAGGTCACATGACAAAGTATCCAGCAGCCATGTGAGTACACTTAGAAACAGACCTCAGTTGAGCTCTGGGAAGACAGAAACCCTGGTCAACAACTTGACCACTTTGTGAGAGATCCTGAACCAGAACCATTCAACTAAGCTGTACTCAGATTCTTAACCCATAGAATCTGTTAGAGATAACACATGTTTTAAAAGGTCAACTATTATATAGCTTATACCTAGATGTCATCTCAAAGCTTCCCATTCTCACAGATAAGGCTTTTGGGAATTCCTGGGTATTGGGTACATGGTACCCTGGGAGGTGCATGGTACTGGGTCATGGTGTGATATTGGAAGATGAAGCCCAGTGGAAACAGGTGGACTGCTATGGGAAAGGCCTGGAAGGTTATATCTTTCCTTCTCCCTTGATGCTGGCCTGCTTCCCATTGCCATGCCATGAACTCTTTCTCCTCTGCCATGATGCCAACTGACTGTTGACAAACCTCTTCATACTATGAGCCAAAATCAACCTCTCTTCCTTTAACTAATGGTGTTAGATATTTTGTCCCAACAGTGAGAAAATAAATAAGACACCAAGTTTTGGTGTTATTTGTCATGTAGCATTAGCTAACTGTATATGGTCCAATCAGAAAATGCCAACCCCTTCAGTGTACTAAACATGTGATTGATCTGGAAGTAAAAATACAGTCCATGCAGAACCAATTAGAATCATTTTTAAGACTGATAAGGCTGATAAGGTGACAGTCATGTCATTTTCGCAGGATCACAACTATGGTACAAAGTCAACCTGGAGTAGTGGATTTCATTAGGGATTGTACTGCCTCCCAAAAGGGCACGTGGAAATTTAGGAAGCATAATTAGTAGTCACAATGTAAGGCAGTGCTCTTGACATTCAATACCTGGGAGCCAAAAATGCGAAATATCCTATGATGCACAGGACAGCCTCACATAACAAAGAATTATCCATTCCAAATTGTCAGCTACACTAACCTTAAGATACCCAAGCCTAGAAACTTCTGTAACTTTATTATTATTTCATATGGACAGAGTTTTCATGAGAATTAAACAAATCTAGATGACAGCAGAACAAGGATATATTAAAAAAGAAAGATAGACAAGATGTTAGAATTTGAATCCCTGAATTCAGCCCTCTCCGAATCTAGAAGTATCCTCACAACTTCCCAATTACATGAGCCAATATATTTTCTCTTATACTTAAAACAAGTTAAATTGGTACAATTAACTTAATTTTTAGGTCTCATCAGAATTTATAAGAATTCACCACTGAAATCCCTGAGTTACTTCCAAGGTGGTGGTATTAGACAGTGGGGCTTCTAGGTTATGATTTGCATGTGAATTTAGAGCCTTCCATTTCATGATCATATATGAATGATATATAGAAGACTCTCTGTGAACCAGGAAGGTATTATAGACAGATACCTTGACCTCTTCAGCCTCTAAAACTATAAAAATGAATGTCTTCTGTTTATATGCCACACAGTCTATGTCATTTTGTTGTAGCAGGTCCAACATCCTAAGACAATTGAATTGTTTGTCACTCAAAGAATCATGACTATTCATTATTCAACCACCCAATTCATTCATTTAACATTTATTTAAATAATTGATTTTCACTCTTAGGGTGCATAGTTAAATATGGAAACAATCTAGAATGACAAGCTAGCTGTTAAGGAAATAGAAAAGACAGCCAAACATTAATTCAGTCTAATGATAGGAGGTGGTCAGGGACTTGCTCATCAGATTTTTTAAAAAAGCAAACTTATAACTTATAAAGCACTGTCTAGAAATGCCAGCAAAGAGGGTAGAGGAGTCGTGTTTGATAACCAACAAGCAACTCACTGCTCAGGCCAAAGCTTTTAATATAGCCTAGTTCTTGCTATTGAGACTGAGATCACAGTGATTCAAGAATCACTTACAGGCCATTTGGGAAAACAAGGAGTAATAAGACAAAGAGGCATTGATCCAATAAACTATCCCTTATAAAGCACTTGAGTCATTTTCTTTCTCCACTTTATGATCTCTAGTATTTCATCTCGAAAAATGTCTCTATTACGAAACCAACTCTGCTTCTTAAAAGCAATAAAGGAAAGAAGATATTCTTTCCTAACCAGATTCAGGTCAGAGCAAGTGAAATCACTTTCATTTACTCTTGACATTTTTACATTTCCTTCATCCAGTACACAAGAATACAGGAGGGAATTACATGATATTAATTGCTACTGTTGTGATAACAGTATTTCATAGGACAAGAATGGAAATGGTTGCTGCGGCACATTCAGAAGACTCTCCAACTATAGTGAGCATGCACACTGGGACTTGATTACACAGAGAGAAAGGAGTGGTAGCCAGGGACTTTTTTCCAGAGACCTCTACATGTTCCCTCACTAGCTCCCTCAGTCCCAAGATTTCCAGGCCATCACTCAAGCAGATCTCACCATTTACTGGTGGTTCATGGAAGGTGAAGTATTATTAGTCACAGTCGTTACTCTCAAGGAACTTACAATCAATCAAATCAGAAAGACAATCATTGACAGGAATTGGTCTATGCCTAAGTCTAAGCAATGAAGAAGTCTGGAAGCAAACAAACCAAAAAGAGGTAATTCCAAGAAACTTCCCTTTAGAAAAGGGAGAATTAGAGAAGGAAAAGATTGGATTCTCCCATGTGTGCACTGCTTGGTCAAATAAATGCCTTCTTTCATCCCCTCCCTGGCTTCTGTACCTAAGAGGAACTTGAACGCTTCCTGCAGAGTAGAATTTAGTATCATAGGCCGGGGAGTTAGCTCAGTGGTTCAGGCGCCTGTCTTGCAAGCGCAAGGGCCCGGGTTCGATTCCCCGGTAACCACATACCATACTGGGCGTGGAGACTCACGTCCAGCAGCAACCAGTACCACATACCACAGTGCCGGGCGTGGTGGCTCACACCTGTCATCCCAGCACTCAGGAGGCAGAGGCAGGAGGATTGCTGTGATGTGAGTTGGAGGCTGAGCTCAGGGCCAGCCTGAACCACAAAGCGAAACCCTGTCTCAAAAAAAAAAAAAAGAATTTAGTATCATGTTTGCAACTGAGAATGCCCCTTAGACTGGAAAGTACAGAGCAAGAGCTGGAAGTCCTGAAGGATAAGCTTGGATCCAGGGCAGAAGGGCTGCTCCAAAGACAGGGTTCCTCATACCTGAAAAATACAGGTACAGCTGGGGAGTCCAGGCTATGATGCAGGACATGATGCTTCCCTGGAGGGGAGAGATGTCAAGGAGGAAGGGCCATACTTCTCACAACTTGCCTAGGGCTGATGGCATGTATAATTTCAAACTAGCTATTGTGATTTACTGATGTTCTAATTTTGTTCCTATAGTTAAGTCTGTGTTGGACCATTCAAAATATACAAATAGGGCTGGGGATTTAGCTCAATGGTTCCAGCACCTGTCTTGCAAGCGCAAGGGCCCGGGTTCGATCCCCAGTAACCACATACAATACTGGGTGTGGAGACTCACCCCAGCAGCAACCAGTACCACATACCACAGTGCCAGGCATGGTGGCTCACGCCTGTAATACCAGCACTTGGGAGGCAGAGGCAGGAGGATTGCTGTGATGTGAGTTGGAGGCTGAGCTCAGGGCCAGCCTGAACCACAAAGCGAGACCCTGTCTCAAAAAAAAAAAAAAAAAATACAAACACAGTTTTAAAACAGATAATATACTGCCTTGTGTCTGTGGGTCACAGGTCACCTAAGCCATAAAATTCAGGAAATGCATGTGTCACCTTCGTCAGGCAACTCCACACCTCGAATTTTTTTTAAACCTATGACCTGAGAAAATCCCCTAAAGATTAATTACAAGCTTTACATTCCAACCTCTGGTGTACTGTGCTAAATATATTTGTAGGTTTGGATGTCAACAGCAACTGGTATTTGTGAATAGCTTAGGCAAAATCAATGAGTTAAGTAAAAAGAGAGAGAAAAAAGCCCTCACATTCCATACAGAACAACTGAAAATCTGCCTCACCTTCAGTGCTCATTAAAATAATTTAATTCTACATGCAAAGTATCTTATTAAAAGGCTGCAAGTAAATAGATATATTCAAATAATGCAATTTTTTAACTTATGTGAAGCACAATATTTGCTTATTAGAATATAATCACACATTGGTTGGAACAAGAGCAATTGACAAATATAATATGATAAAAATGGTTATATCTTAAAGCTTTTGATCAAGCCTCTGTTATCTCTCTCTCTCTCTCTCTCTCTCTCTCTCACACACACACACACACACACACACACGCAGAGCACCAGATGAGAGATTGAGCTGAGCAGATACAGTCATCACACCTTATTAGACACATTCAAAAGAGGAGTCAGGGGTTGTAGCTCAGTGGCAGAGCATGCTAGTAGCATAACAAGGCCCAGGATTCAATCCCAAGCATAGAAAATTAATTAAAATCAAGCTCTTGGCCAAGAGTTTCAACCTCTTGCAAAAGAATTCTGGCCTCTGTTAAGATTGTAGATCAAATGATGAAGATGACAGTAATGATAATAATTATTTTTCAAGTGTTTAAAAACAAAACCAGGAATTTTCAGAAAGATGCACTTTAAATGACTCTCCCTTTGAGACATCAATTTAAATTTATTCTAAAACTAACACCCAATTTTTCAGAAAGAGCAATATGCTAATTAAAGTTGATTCCCTTGGTTTATCAATAATGACTTACCATTAAAAACAAATTTCATTAAGTCTTACTCCAAAGTTCAGAACTTTCTGTTTGCATTAATTATTCAACAATTGTGCAGTGTATTAGAGACCCACTTGGAAATGCCAAAGGAACTCAAGAGTCATTAAGCACTTGCTTATTTGGCTTCCATAGTAACTAGTCACAAAGGGAAAGAGAAGTCAGCTCTAGTGGTTGCTACAATTTGGATTTTGAATTTCTCTCAAAAGGCAATGTGTTAAAAGCTGGATCCCAGTTTGGCACTATTGGGAGTGGTGAAATTATTAAGAGGTGGGGCCTTGTAGGAGGTTTTAGGTCCTTGGGGGTGTGGTCTTGAAAGGAGTTATGAAATGTTGGTCTTCTTTCACTCCCAGCCACCATGAGGGAAGTAGTTTCCTCCACCACACTCTCCCACCATGATGTGCTAAACTACCACGGGCCAAAAACCAATGGGACCACCAGCCAATCATGGATTGGAAACACCAAAACTGTGAATAGAAATAAACCTTCCTAATTTTAAAAGTCATATCAGATATTTTATTATAACAATGGAAAGCTGACCTACACAGGGGTATCATCAGGGAAATCAGAGTTTGCCAGTAAGTTTTCCACCATGATCTACTGAATACCACCATCTCTGACTGGTGTCCACTTTGGGTCTTGCATTCTAGTCCATAAAACTTCATCTGCAATCACATCCCAAGGCCAAGTCAACCTTGATTCCAAGTGAGGCTTTGCCCCATGCACTCAGTCTACCCCAGGCCCATGTGGCAAACCACAGCAGGCTGAATCCATGCTGAGAAAGCAAGTCTGCATTCAAGCTGTATAACGGTTCATTTCATGTGTCAGCTTGGATGCTCAACTAGCTGGTAAAATCTGTCTAAGTTTTTCTGTGAAGCCCTCTCCAGAAGCGATTAGCATGTGAATTGGTAGATGTAGTACAGTTCACTTCCCCGGATGTGAGTCAGCATCATTCAAGCCCCTCTAGGAAAGGCACATTCACCCTCAGTGTCTAAACTGGGACATCTGTCTTCACCTGACCTTGGATACTGGTCTTCCTGGTACCTGGCTTTCAGGCCCAATCTGAGTTTTATACCAATCAGGGTTTCTACTTTCCCATTTCTCAGCTCTTTGCACAAGAACAACATCAGCTCTCTCAGTTCCCTGCCTTCAGACAGCAATTGAGTTATACCACTGGGTTTTCTGCTTTCATTTTACAGATGCTATGTTCACAGAATTTCTCATCCTTCATTTTTATATGAGCCAATACCCGTAAAACATAGATAGACGAGTGTGTGTGTGTGTGTGTGTGTGTGTGTGAGAGAGAGAGACAGATGTGGCACAGGTGTGGACCTCCTATTGCTTCTGTTTCTCAGAGGACTCCTGACCAATACAGTTCTGGATTTGTGTGAGGCTAACCCCATATTAGACATGTATCTGTATGTGCATGAATCCAAACTCAACAAAAACGGCAAAGGGAACATCGGTATCCAGCAAATACCCAGAAGGAGATAAAAGCACAAGAAGCATCAAGTAATTTAAGTGGTGAGCAAGCCACAAATAATCAAAATCAGTGTTGTTTCTCAAAATTTATAATCTTAGAATGTCAGTACTGGATAGAAGCTTAAAGGTTACTGTATTGGGCAAAGTAACTGTGAGATGTAAAACCAACTCTGAAATCTCAACATCTTTAAGAAAATAAAAGTCTGAAACAGCACAGAACTTTGAGAGAAGGCTGATCTAGTTGATATCCAGGAAGAAGAGAAAACAGCCTGGTGAGTAAACATCCAGGCTCCATCACAGCTACCTAGAACAGTAGAAAAGGGCCCCAGGGAGAAGAAGGAAATACCCCCTCTTGTAAGATTATTCTTTCTGTTCTAGGTAGAAGTTCTACCTAAACTTTCATACATCCTTCCCTTAACACCTGACTAGTATAGCATACCTCTTCTTGAACACCTTCAATGACGGGTAACCTCATTCCTAACTGCAAAGAAACCATGATGTATACTCAAGACTCAATCAAATGAGCAAGTAAAGCTCTAAGAATTGACAGGGCCTCATCCTGTGTCCAAAAAACAACACAACAAATGTAGTTAGTTAATGTATGGTTGGAAATGCAGGCTCCACACCACAACACCACTGGATACATTTATCCCAATAAGCTTCTGGAAGGATTAGAACAACAGAGATTCAGCAGTGATAAAGAGCCAAAGCACTGCTGAGTGAATGTAGGTCACTGTAAAAAAGCAATGCACATTAGTTCTTGTCTACTCAGTCATTTTACAGGGATTTTGGAATGTGGTTTAATCTGTAAAATTCTACATACAGGGAAATTATTATTGGTTTTTTCAGCAACAAGTATATATTAAATATACAATATATGTATATTGTTTATACAACAGGTTCACTAATGAATTTATTGTTCCTTGACAATATATATACACCTACTGTGTCCTATTCATTACCCCTCCATCAACACGTCTGCTCCTGTATGTGATTCAGCTGCTAAACATCAGTCCTATGCACACAGGACTGATTCTTCATACAGGATACTGCAGTCACCTGTGGTCTCCAGGGACACCTGACCCCTTGTTGAGAGACAGATGTATCCGTCCTATAAGATGCGACCATTCCTGACGACAGCTATAGGTTGTTGGACACAAATCTGTGAAGGAGCATATGGAGAGATTTTTAACTTTTAATAATTCACTGTTTGTAGTAGGAAATGAGAGTAGAAAGGGCCTCAGGGAGAAGAAGGAAATATCCACTCTTGTAAGATTATTCTTTCTGTTCTTACTTCAGGGAAGCCTCTAAATCTCTTCCCAGAAAGCCCTATTTTCTGGAGGACAGTTACACACAGCAGTGCTGAGTGGATATCACAGCAGGGCTCGCATTGCTTGTGGCTCTGCAGTGCGTTCCCAGGGTGGACAGTAAGAGCTCTGGAAATTCAGCTGCTGTCACAAACCCATGAGAGCACTCCAGAGGAGAGGATGATGGGGCATCTGGGGATTACAGACTTTGTGGGAGACAGGCTTGGGCATGTTACTGCGGTGTACGCCTCCCAGGAGCAGCTGGGGGGAAATGAAGACATCTCTGAGAACTGATGCAGTGAAAGATTCAAGGCTGGCTGCCATATTCAAAATCAGCCCATGCAATCTCCTGCATTACCTAAATCCAGGTGCCATGGTGGAGAAAGATTAACTGTCTTAATAGTAATGTCATCAAAGTAACTTGCATTTAATTCATACACATGTCCACTTTTTGCATGTTATGGGTAGGTATTTTTTTTTCCTCCTTAAAAAAATAAAATTGGCTCCAGTACTTATTTCTCCGACTTGTAAGGTGGCATGTTCTATGGAACCAGAAGTCTTTTTAGCAGGCTGTTTGACGCTAATGTCTATTAGATATTATCAATTCATGTTCATAAGGCTAATAATAAAAAGATACAAAGGAATGTTTTTAGTTTTTCTCAAGCTCACAGAATTTGTAAAATGGGAAATGAACAATAAAAAGCTAAATAGCTTATTTTCCTTAATCATCTCAAATCTTTTTAAAGCACTCTCAAGTAGACAAATGACAGCTTTGCGGCTAAGAAGAGATCAATATGGCCAGTTTATAAATGGTGAAAAGGAAATTCAGAAAATACTTTCAAAGCTCCACGGCCCACAGCACAGAGACCCAAAGGGCCAGGAATCTCAACACCCTTTGCAGAGGACAGCTAACAAATGCTCTCTGGTCGTGATGGGAATTTGAGGCCTTTAAACCAAGGCTGAAATACTTGTCAACATAATTTTTCTTACTGACTTAGACTTTATCGGAATTTATCATAGAGGATGCTTCAAAGGACAAAACAGGATTGCCATTAAACAACAAAAAGGAGGAGAGGCAGGAAACCTCAGAAAGGGAGCTCTTTTGTTCTTTTACAAATAGGAAAACTAAGCAGAGCAGGCCACTAACTTCCTCTGAACACAGATGTAGTAAGTGGAAGCACCAGGTAAAAACTCAAAGTTCTGATCCCTCTTCCGTGCCACCCTCCTGTAGAGACATAAAGCTTTATCCATCTGTGAAGTCCCCCTTTAACAGGCAAGACTAATTACCATTGTGGTAAAGTCTGTAATAACTGATCACACGCTGCTAGGAGATATTCTTGCTGTTGTTTTAACGTCTAAAGTGTCAACACATGTATAAGCCAAGAAGTTAAAAATTGGATCTCTGGGGAACTGGAGAAAATTATCAATTTTTTTTCAAAATAAATAAATAAAAACATTTAGTCTTTTAAGAGTCTGACTCACTACCAGCAACGTACTGTTTTCAGCTACAAGATGAAAGTAGCCACCAAGAGGTTTCTCAATCACCACCAAAGCATTCAGTGAAGAAAGTGACTGAGGATAGACCTGGAGTAGTGTTTGGAGAGAATGCAGAGGAAGAAGCACCTGTAAAATATAACTTTTTCCACTTTCTTTTTTAAATGGAATTCTTTATTGATACATTCTATATACATGTAATGATCACACGCAACATTGGGAATTTGCACCAGTATATGACACGAATTGATTCTAATTTTTACCCATTCCCCTACACACCTTGTAGAACATAACTTTTTCATCGCAAAAATTCAAATGAAAGGTAGGAGAACTCTGTCTAAAATAATAAAAAAGATTAAACTTAGATAAGAATAACTCAAGACAAGAATAACATCAAGATAACTTTCAAGGTAAGAATAACTCAGTCCCTCTACCCTATGGGAGTCATGAATTCTGGAAAGCAATTATTCTGGGAAAGAGAGGAAGAAAGAGAGTAGGGAAAGACCAAAGATGAGGGTTAGAGGAGGGAATGGAATTCACCTAAAACTAAAAAGACTCAATATTGCCCACAGAAGCAGCTGCCCAAGGCACGTGCTCATCTCTGTTGCCTCCTAGGTGTGACTTAGGTATAGAGAAAATATGGCACAAGAACCTTTCAAAATACATCAGTCCATCTCTTTGTATTCAAAGACAAGTCTAGAAAGGAATTTGGAAAAACTGTCACCAAAGTGTGAATTTTAAACTCTTTCAGTAGGAAGCATGGTGTTGTCACTGTCACAAGTACATTGAAGATATGGGTATGGAACTGATGTCAAGTTGACAGCAGGGCACGTCCAAGGGACAGACACATGGGGCTGGGATCTCAAAGGGGGTACACAGTCAATGCTAAATTTCATTCTTTTTGAAAATGGAAAGTGATATTTTCTTGTGTTAGGAAATAGCATGACTGAATAAATTCTCCATTAGGCACAGAGCATCAGGCATTCCACTGTCTCAACTTTAAGGTGCAAATTATTTTCCAAGCTCTGGGCTTTCACTTATCCACTGTGGAACAGAATGGATACACTTCATATTTGGAACCAAGTTAACTCTGAGGTGTTCTGTGTTAAAAGAACCTAAGTTCCACAAACAGGGTTTTACTGAGGTAACAGAAGAGAAGAACCTCACTTTCTACGAAAAAAATTCCCCGCAAGTGAGGGTGACAGTGTGGTTACTACTTCTGTGCACCTAAAAGTAAACATTCAAGCAGAACTAAGAGCAAGATTAGGCCTTTGTCATTAATAGAAATTTATGCATCTCTTGCTGAGACTCTGAGAATTTACCACCAGAGAGCTCTGGGCTATTTGTTTATATTCATTGTTGGAAGTAACATGGGTCCTCCATCTAGATCATAAAACAAAACTCTCAAATTGATTTTATTGGTACACTTTATATGTATATTGTGATCACATTCCATATTGAGAATTTGTATCTATACATGACACATCTTGATTCGTATTTTTTCCCATTCCACTGCTCTCTCTACAACCCCCTATTCCCATATATATGTAAACTTGTTTCCATTTTTTTGTAAAACAAAAATCTTTATGAGAGAAATTTCTATTTTCCTTGTGTCTGGGCAATTTTTCATGGGAAACTGTCAGTTTCTGGAGGTAAGAACAGAAAGTCTTTCTTTTTTTTTTTTTAGGTTTTTTGAGACAGGGTCTTGCTTTGTGGTTCAGGCTGGCCCTGAGCTCAGCCTCAAACTCACATCACAGCAATCCTCCTGCCTCTGCCTCCCAAGTGCTGGGATTACAGGCGTGAGCTATCACACCCAGCACTGTGGTAAGTGGTACTGGTTGCTGCTGGGCGTGAGTCTCCACACCCAGTATAGTATGTGGTTACCGGAGATCGAACCCGGGTCCTTGTGCTTGTAAGACAGGTGTCAGAACCACTGAGCTAACTCCCCGGCCCCCAGAAAGTCTTTTTGATAGAAGTCACAGGAACTGATTGGCAAGTGTCTTCCTCTACGCCATCAGTGGAGCATCATGCATACCTGGGAGTACCACCCATTTCTGTTGCTATGGAGATGGGCAATAGGTTGAAGATGTGTGCTGAATTTTACTTTTACCCTAAAATGTGAAATAAGAAAGTCACCTGGTTTGGGCCTTGATTATCACACAGTCTGAGAGCTGTCAGAGGACTCGCCTTGCCCCTATCTCCCATATCCCTCTGTCCATCTTCCTCTAGTGCACTGATTTCCAGCAGCAAATGTCTTTGATCAAGATCATTTGGAAGACACTAGCTTGTATGATTGCTCTTCATCTTACCAGCTTTCCATCTAAACTCCCATTTGCATTTAAACTTGAGCTCCTGAGCATAATCCATTCTGATCTACATATCTTCTATGATATGCACTGCAGTGTAACAAGATGAGAAAATGAGTTCAGTGCACATTCTACCTCATTCTTCATACAAAACTCCACAGTCCAAACCACATTTCTTCCATAGCTATTTAACCAATATTGAGTAACTGTTGGACAACTAACCCCCATAGGTTACATAATGCATAGCACAGGAGAATAGATATGCTGTGCCCTTGTTTACAAAAAAAAGACAAAGGACAAAAGAAACACAAGCTACTTTAAAGGCATCTGAACAATACTGGCAAGTATAAAAAAATCAAGTCACCTGCTTTCTATTATCGTGGATATTCACTGTTAACACATCACTCTGTTACTCTAGACTTTTTCTGTTTTTCCCCGACAGTTGAAATTGTACTACATATATACATTTATTTTCTGATTATTTTCTCTGTAACATTGTAAGAATGATATTCTTATTGTTGTAATGAAACTCCACAGACAAGATTTTTTTTCCTAAATAGTTGTTTTGTCATTGTCTTCCTGTGTTAGAATAATTTACCATATTTTAAATGCTTTTGTTTCAAAGTTTAATTGCATTCTGACCAAGTAGAGAGTGTAAGGCAATGTTTTGGTACTGCTGAGGTTTGCACAAGTTTGTTTTCAATCTTAAGAATGAGACAGGTGCTAAGGGACCACAGACACACAGACACACACACACACACACACACACACACACACACACACACACACCCTCAGGTTCAACAGGCAAAATGTAACATTAAAGGGAAGCATCCTCCCCTCAGATTGGACAAAGACAAGGCTAGAGCTTCCATCTGCCAAATGCAGACAAAGAGAAAGCAGAGGGATTACTGAGCAAATCAAATTAACTGCTGATCTAACAGGCAGATTATACTTCAATTATGTACAATCAAGGCTAGGAATCTCTTGTTACTGAAACACAAAGGATGTAGGCAGTTAGTCTTTTGTGGAGCTAAGCAAATGCTAGAAAGTGAAAAGACTTCTGAAACGAAGTCAGAATAAGAAGAAAGGTGTGCTCTCTCTAAGCTCAGACAAGCGAAATTCCAGGGTCAGATGAACAGTAAGTGCAAGGGCTTTAAAAAGCAGTACAAGTGGGTATCAATTTTAACTGCACTCAGATCTCTTTAATCTATCAACAGAATCACAGATTTGAAGGGATTATGAGTTGATCTGTGTCCCCTGAAAATTCATATGTTGAAGTCCCAACTCTCCAAACCCCAGGCTGGACCATCTTTGGAAAAAGGGTTCCTGTAGATATAATTGGTTAAAATGAGCTTAGACTGAATAGAATGGCCCCTACGACTGGTATCTTTATGGAAAGGATAATTTTGGGCCTAAAACATGAAGAAGGAGATAAAGTCAGAGACACTAGGACAACGCCATGTGAAGACTGGAGCTGCACTTCCACTGTTAAGGAACCACCAGAATCCACAAGAGAGGCTTAGAGCAGGCTCTTCTCTGTGCCATTGAGAGAGAAAGTATGGCCCCAGCACATCTTGATTTCATACTCTGGGCCTCTAAAAGTGAGAGAAAATAAATCTCTGTTGTATCTTCCCCAACTTTGTGGTAGTTTGATAGAGCAATCCCAAGAAGCTGACACAGAAGGGATCCTAGAAGCTATCTCATCCATCTTCCTATGTAATGCGGCTCTTCTTAGTAATGGCTAGAGGGTCACTGTGGCCAAGGTTCGAGTCTGTTTTCTGCAGCTATATGAGAATACCTGAGTTTGAGTAATTTCTAAAATAAAGAAGTTTATTTAGCTCATAGCTCTGAATGCTGAGAAGTCCAAAACAGACCTGGCTGGAGAGGGCCTCCAGCTTGGTCACAAGAGGTGGGAAGATGAACAAGAAGGGCAAGCTGGGAGACTAGGAAGCTGATAACAAGTCACTCTTATGCAAACTAATCCTTTACTGAGACAACTAACCCAGTCCCATGAAAAAGATATTCATCTCTCTTAAACACCCAATCTCCCAACATTGCTACAGTGGCAGTCGGAATTCAGCATGAGTCTTAGTGGGGACAAAATCACATCCAAACCACAATAGCCATCCCCAATGTGACACTTCCGGTGATGGGTGTTCATTGTTCTAGACCCCTAGAACAAAAACAGCTCTGATTATACCATCGGAGGGTTATGCTAACATTAACTAAGCTTCATCATTTTTTACTTTACCTGTTAAAGGTATATTTTAGTTTTGACAAAGGGTTCTGCATTCAAATCTGTGTGCATCTCCATCTCAGCCCTTAATCAAGGCACCATCACTTATCCAGAGGTAAAAAAAAGTACCAAATACTTGAGTGGAAATAAACTCTCTGGGTTCTAGCCTTGCTAGTACAAACTCTAGAGTGACAGCCCACTTCACACTTTCCTCGGTCAATGCTAACAGGCTGGCCACCTGAGTTATAAGCCAGAAGTACAGCATCTTCCTTTCCTGCTACAAAATGGCAAGAAGGAATTGGAGCTGAGTCATAGAGCAACACTGGACATAGGGTCCAGTGTCCCCCAGCAGAGTTGTCAAGGGACTCTGAGAGACATTTTTGTTTTGTTATGTTTCTTTTTTTTCTCCAACCAGCCATACTTCCGAAGGGATGAAGAGCTACATGGCTACCACCTCCCCTTCAGGCTGATTCAGTGTTTGTTGTTTATACCCAATTATTGTCCCCAGGGAGGAATAACTACAGTGATGGAGCTGATTAATTTGAAGAAGCCAGAAGTCAAGAGAGGCTTGGGGGCCAAATGACTCATCCTCAAAGCTCAGCTTCCTTTAAAAAGAGGTGGCAAGGGGCCGGGGAGTTAGCTCAGTGGTTCCGGCGCCTGTCTTGCAAGCGCAAGGACCCGGGTTCAATCCCCGGTCACCATATACCATACTGGGTGTGGAGACTCACCCCAGCAGCAACCAGTACCACATACCACAGTGCT
The DNA here is from genome assembly GCA_004026965.1 of Petromus typicus. Classification (NCBI taxonomy): domain Eukaryota; kingdom Metazoa; phylum Chordata; class Mammalia; order Rodentia; family Petromuridae; genus Petromus; species Petromus typicus. The sequence goes on along the minus strand of PVIR01014339.1, from coordinate 4,878 downwards.
GGGCGTGGTGGCTCACGCCTGTAATCCCAGCACTCGGGAGGCAGAGGCAGGAGGATTGCTGTGATGTGAGTTTGAGGCTGAGCTCAGGGCCAGCCTGAACCACAAAGTGAGACCCTGTCTCAAAAAATCTTAAAAAAAAAAAAAAGAGGTGGCAAATAGACCTCATTTCCAGGAGGCTTGGCTCTGGAGTTGGACGAGAAATTCTTTGGCCTTCTTCCAATAGCCAGTGGAGACATCAAGCCATCTTTCAATAGGAAGCAGATTCTGACCTTTCACCTACCAGTGCTATTGAGATTATACTCAGCTCCCTTCTGCTGGATGCAACTAGAGTTTTTGTTTCATACATTCACATTCAGTTAAACCCAACAAATGCTTACTGAGTGGTACAGACTTTGAGCAAGGCCCATGCTGGGGACTGCAGAAGCTATGGAAATAAGGACCAAGTACTGAAGGAGGTTGGGGAGACAGCAAGGCAATTCTCTCTTGTCAGCAGCAGTGCAGACTGACATTTTTGTTTCTTCATAGGGGAACTGGAAGGACCCAACTTCATGATCTGACACTGGTATATGCTTGCTGATGAACACTAAACAAAATCCTAAGAGAATTCATAATCCTGACAACTGATTTATAGGTTCATTGGAAAAGTTCAGGGTCAAATCTGGCTGAGGCAATTTTGAAGAAGACACTAAGGAGAAAGGCTTTTCACTGGAACATATTGATGACTGTGTAAAGCTACTGTGATTAAAACACTAGGGTATCATCACAAGACTGAATAACTAGAAAAATATGCAAGAGTCTAAGTAAATTCATACTAAGATCAAAACTTCATGGGTGAGTTTATAGCAGCTCAGTTTGTGATAGCTAAATCTTGGAAACAACCCAAATGACCATCAACTGGAGACTGGATAAAAATGTTGTGGTTCTTCTACACAATGGAGTATTACTCTGCCATAAAAATGATAAGTTTGAATCATTTATACCTAAATGAACGTACCTTGTGGATGTCCTCATAAGTGAAATAAATAGGGCACAGATAGGTACATATCGCATCTTTTCTCTGGTATGAGAAAATAAAGATGTAAATGAGTTCTAGAATGTATGTTATATTGCAAAATAGAAAATACTCAAAGCGAAATGAGGTGAAGGGGAAAAAATAATGAGATTATAACAAAAAAGAAAGGAAACAAAGTTTATATATATATAGGGGGTGGAGGTGGTAGAGTGGGTAGGGCTATGGGAAAAAATGAGAATTAAGTTGTGTCTCATACTGGTACAAATTCCCATTGTTGAGTGCAATCAATACTGTGTATATGTCATGTACCAATAAAGATTTTTAAAAAACTTCATGGGTGACAAAGGTGATAATATAAATCAGTAAGAAAATATGATTGATTTCTTAAAAAATTAATTTTTACTTCAAAGTGGTAAGCAGTCACTGTGCGACTCACTGTGTATTGCATTTCTCTCTTATTTCCTGGCCCAAGATGGGGCTGCTCCTCTCAGTCCCTTCTGAAGTTAGACATGGTCATGTGACGCTTTGACCACTGGACCTGATCAAAAGAAATGTGTGTCACTCTCAACAGAACACAAGCACCAGTGCGTGACTTGCCACATTCCTTTCTTCATGGAGGCCACAATAGTAAATTTTGTTTGACAACTTGCATGGACTGAGGGATACATAGGAAATTAGTAAAGCCCAGTTCTGGATGTATCTGTGAGAGTGTTTCCACATGATTGGCATGTGGGACAGCCACCTGGGAAGGAGACCCGCCCTGAATATGGGTGGCCATACTCAGTAGGCAGGGGCCCAGACAGAACAAAACAGGAAGAAGAAGGAGGAGGGAGCCCTCCAACTGAGGTCCTGGCTCTTGCTGCTTCCTGGTCGCCATGCAGCGAGCAGCCTTCTTCTCCCAGGGCCTTTGCCTATCATGTTCTCCCTCACCACAGGCCAAGGGACAATGAGGCGAGTAACCATGGGATGAAACTTCTTAAACTGTGAGCTGAAATGAATCTTTCCTACTTTGTTTTTGTCAGTTATTCTGTCATAGAAATGAGAAGTTAACACAGAGACAAATTGATCTAAACGAGCCTTAATGCCCCTGGGATGCCGAGAGACCATGACCGGTAGAGACCCCTACCAAGCCATGGTGGACAAGCAGACATAAATGTTGTTCTCAAATTCTGAGATTTGGGGCACTCTGTTTCTTTAAGTAAACCCTTGCCTCTCTTTATACAAAAATAAATCCCCCCAAAACTCCAAATGATTACATCTCTCTATGTAGAAACTTTTAAAGTTTTACAAAAGGATACAGGCAAAAATCTTTATGACCGCAGAATACATTTCTTTAAAAAGCTTTTTAAAATTATAAACCATAAAAAGTCCAATGTATGTGACTGCATCAACTTTAAATTCTTCTGTTCACCATTAAACACCACAAATTGAAATGACAAGCCACAAACTGGAAAAAAAAATTTACAGTAGGTGTAACTGACAAGATATTAGTGTAGGGCATTATAAAAATACACTGAAGATCATTAAGGAAAAGATAAGCCAAAAGAAAACTGTAAAATATATATAAAATGATAAAAAACATATGAGAAACTGCTGAAATCATTTAATAATTGGGGAAATGCAAATTAAACCATTTCACCCCTAACAGTTTGGCAAAACTTAAAAAACTGATAATACCCAGGTTTATTAAACATATAATGAAACAGAAATGGGTAATGATAACACTGGCAGGTACAAAAAATAAGTAAAACTACACTGAAGAGCAGTTTGGCTAAATGGAGTGAAGTTAAGGCTTTGTAAGTCTCTCAGTCCAATAATGAGTCTTAAAGCAATCCCTGCAACTGCACAGGAGGCATGTAATTAAGCATATTGTTCTTGTTAATGGCAAATAATTAGAAATTATTCCAAAGTCCATTAAGCAGCAAGGTAATTTGTAGGACATGCAACAAAATAGTACACTGCCCCACATGTCAACATGGATAAATCTCAAAAACACAACATAAAACAACAAAACCAATCACACTGCCCAAAGCTGTATGAAATATGGGGTATTTACAAAAAGTCAGAAACCGTGTGTACTTTGACACATACATATTACAGACAATGAAAGTATGCAAGGAAATGATAAATATCTTTTCTCTAAAAGATAACAGGATCAAGAAGGGGTAGAAAGTTAATTATTAAGAAAAGCTAATAGCATACAAATTTAGATGGAATTCAGATTGGAGACAGCCAGAAGGTGGTATTCTTTATGCTGTTCTGGGTACTTTTCCAATGAGGCAATAATTCTTTACTTATGATTTCTGAAGGCAAAGCAAGATGACCACCAAATCCGTGTTTAATTTACCATACTGCAGTGCTTTGTTTATGTAATAAATTTAAAATGAATGAATTCTAATTTAAACCATCTCTGAACAACCTGGTCTCTTAAGAAGAAGTGAGTCTCAAATCTGGCTGCATATTGGAATCAGTGTGTTTTCACTGTCCTAACCTTATAGTTTCTGATTAAATTAGCCAGTATTATGGCTTGATCAGAATCATAGGAGAACTGGAAAAAAGAACTTGGGTCTTAGAATCCTCCAACTATGGGACAGGATCTCAGGTTTGCCACTGCTTTGTAATATTGGCCACTTGCAGCATTAATTTTTCCATCAGGATAATGGGATAACAACATCTATTCTGGTGCCTTGCTAGAAAAATTACAAAAGACTGGTGTATAATAATTACCTACTATGGGGCCGGGGAGTTAGCTCAGTGGTTCCGGCGCCTGTCTTGCAAGCGCCCGGGTTCGATTCCCCGGTAACCACATAACAATACTGGGTGTAGAGACACACCCAGCAGCAACCAGTACCACATACCACAGTGCCGGGCGTGGTGGCTCACGCCTGTAATCCCAGCACTCGGGAGGCAGAGGCAGGAGGATTGTGACGTGAGTTGGAGGCTGAGCTCAGGGCCAGCCTAAACCACAAAGCAAGACTCTGTCTCAAAAAACCTAAAAAAAAAAATAATAATAATAATAATAATTACCTACTATGTTCTCTGATTTAGAGTCATAAGGGATTTTTCTCCTTAGGGTTGGTAGCCAAAATTGTTGTGTTTCCTAGGAGTAAATATGACTCTTCTGTATGCTGTTGTGAAAATGGACCCCAAGCAGACTGCTCAGATCCTGGGCACTAAAGGATGGATGGTCCGGAAGGCTGTGAGGTTTCCTACTGTGGGAGGGAGCTACCTCAGTAACACTGCCTCCCACCCAATATCTCTCTTCTGGCTCTTTTTCTCTGGCCCACTGACTCAGCTCTGAAACAGCCCAGAATTCTTCTGCACTCTCGGCTCAACCAATTTAAATACATGTTTGTAATTACGAGAAGTTGAAATTACATGTTAGCAACTGAAACACAGCTCTGTGGCCAATGACTTGATCTGCTGGATCATTAATATTTCTCTTTAACTGATACTATTAGCTCAATGTGTCAAATATTATCATGGAAATAATAAATGGAAAATGCTTCTCTTTCTTGGTTTAGTTACAATGGAAGATGCCACAATACAGGGTCTTTGAACTATCTTTCCCACTAATTAAGACTTCTCTTAACCTCAGAAGATCAGTTTGTATTTTTTAAGGTCTACTGTCATCATTTTATATATCATGTACATATTACTGAAATAATTTTAAATATTCTTCATTTTCAAAACTGCTTACTAATTTCTCAAACTTTTCTTTTCTATACGTGGTTGGGAATAGGGGAAATGAGGGATACAAACACCCAAGAGACAGAGGACCAAAGCTATGAGGGGGTTTGATTCCCCAGCTGAATTCTGTGCTTCCAGCAAATGATGAAAGTGCTCATCATATGCTGGGTGCAAGA
>PVIR01014338.1:0-40462 GCA_004026965.1 Petromus typicus | reverse complement strand
CCACAACCACGTTCCTCTGAGGTATGCACCTCAGCATCCAGATGGGGGCGTCTTCCAAGTGTGCGCCTCCTCCGGTGTGCTTCCTTAGGTCTAGGGTAGTGACTGCTCCCCACTCTGCTACTCTTCTTTAGAGATCTCTCTATCACTCTTAATCATGTTTTACTTTTTCTTGTTGGTAGGGATGGACCACAGTGATTAGTGTATGCTAGGCAAGTGTTCTACCAATGAGCTGTATCTCCAGCCCCTTCATTAATCTTTTGGATAACATTTTCCTGTCTAATTTCTGTCTTCTGATTGGATGCTGACTGATACACTGGTTAAAGTTAGTATTTCATCATATTCTCTTGCTGTTGTTTCCTTTTAGGAAAATTACACATTAAAAATAGAACTAAAGTCTTCTAACTGACATCCCCAGTTCGATACCCTCTTTCCAAGAGAAAAGCATTGTAACTTTGATATACATCCTTCCATTCAGACACTTTCTTGGTCTGGGGCTGTGGACCTGTGGTACATCAGTGGATCAGTGGTAGAGCAATTTATCTGACATGCACGAGGCCCTGGATTCCATCCTCAGTGTAGCCCCAAGTCCTTATCTATTCATATATGTTCACAAACATATACCCTTTCGACATTTGAGATGTATGTAAATGGTATCCTGTTTGTATTGTTCTCAATCTTGTTGCATTATTTAAATATACCCACGTGGATATGTGTAGAGCTAGTGCACTCCTCTTCAAAGGCTGTCTACATCCTGTCACTTAAACCTATTCTAGGTCATTGATTCATTCCCTTGTCGATGTTATTTAAGTTGTTTCTAGTATCTGGCTGCTTGTACACAACGGTTTAGTATGCACCCCATAAGTACACACGCTAGAATTTCTCCAGAGATTATACCTAGAATTGGAATTTTCCAGGTGGATCATAGGACACGATCATTTTTAAATGTTGTTGGTGTGGCTTCTTTGCTCTTGAGCAGCCGTGTTTATACTTCTCTTGCTGTGGACAATGGTATTGTTTCCCCCACATCCTCACCAGCACTTTGTATTGTTATATCTCAACTTTTCCCAAGCTAGCAAATGAAAAATTATTATTATTATTTTTTTTTTTTTGAGACAGGGTCTCACTTTGTAGTTCAGGCTGGCCCTGAGCTCAGCCTCAAACTCACATCACAGCAATCCTCCTGCCTCTGCCTCGGAGTGCTGGGATTACAGGCATGAGCCACCAAGCCTGGCCCTGTGGTATGTGGTACTGATTGCTGCTGGGCATGAGTCTCCATGCCCAGCATTGTTTGTGGTTACCGGGGGATCATACCTGGGCCCTTGGGCTTGCAAGACAGGCATCGGAAGCACTGAGCTAAATCCCCAGCCCATGAAAAATTATTTCTCACTTTTGTTTTCACAGTTTTGGCGGCCATTTCAGTATCCTCTTGTGTGAACTGTTTGTGTTATTTCTCACTTTTCTGTTAGGCTGTCTTTTCCTTTAGACTATAGGAATTCTTTTTTATATTCTAATTGATACATCATATACTGCAAATAACTCTCAGTATATTACCCACCTTTTAATCTTATGGTATATTTTACCTTAGATAATATTAAATTTTAGTAAAGTTAAATAATTCCATAATTTTTATTTCATAGGATATTCTCATTATGAATTTCTTATTTGAAAAATCATTGTATATCCTGAGTTATGAAAATATTTTCCTATGTCTTCTCTAATTGTGTTTTCACAGGTAAGTCACTAAAATGTCTTTTATTTTTGTGAATGATATGTCCCATCTCTATTATCAAGTAATATTCCTTTTTCTTAGTGATGACAGTGACGTCTCTGTCCCCATATATAACTCTGAATGCATTCTTGTCTCTCTTTTCTGTTTTTTTGGTGTATTTGCCTGTACCTGTATAAACTAGGATTGAAAATATGTCAAGAGTTCTAGGACTCATGCAACTTGAAGATGAAGCATGTCCTTTCTGCCCATGGGTCGGAGTTGAGCTGTGGTCTGTGGAGCCATGCAGGAAGCCATGTCCCTTCCATCCTGTAACCCAACCTCTCTCGTTGAAATGTGCCAGATACTCACATATTTGAGTGCCAGTCTTCAGGGGAGGAAGAGGAAAGGATACAGAGAAGAAGAAAAAAAAAATTTTTTTTTTGAGACAGGGTCTTGCTTTGTGGTTCAGGCTGGCCCTGAGCTCATCCTCAAACTCACATCACAGCAATCCTCCTGCCTCTGCCTCCCGGAGAAGAACAATCTTGCTGCTCCAAGAATCATAACCCAGAAAGAGGACATAGTGCATCTTCTCAGACCCCATTCAAAGCCTCACTTCACTGCAAAACAGACTTGGAAACCCAGTGCCCTGCCAGGTTGCCAGGATCTATCAGTATTTTTTGTTTGTTTGTGTGTTTTTGAGACAGGGTCTTGCTATGCAATTCACAGTGTCCTTGAAATTACTACACAGCCAAGGCTGACCTTGAACTCTCAGCGATCCTTCTGCCTCAGCCTCCCAAGTGCTGGGATTACAGGTGTGCACCATCACACCCAGCTCCTGACACTCCTAAGCAAGAAGAGAAGACGAGATTTCCGTGGACAGCTGGCATCTCCATGATAATTTTTGCCCACTGTCACATTTGCAATGACTGTTCCTATTGACTGGCTATCTCCTTTCATGTTTGCAAATGTTTGGCGACAATGTTTATCCTTATGTACAGCATCAGTTATCTCCTGCTGCACTGTGATTTACCCAAATTTAGTGGATTAAACAATAACTAACAAGTGAAGAGGTTGGAACGGTAAGATGGCACCCCTGAGCTCAAATTATTTCTCAAGTCATTCCAACTTTGGCCACTCAGAGTGCTTTTGGAAGTTTCTTTATTTGTTGACTTCACAAGATACCCCAGGCTCAGCATGTGTATTTTCGGTACTGGCTGTAGAATCAGCTATTTCTCTAAGGACTCCTGTTCCTTTCATTGGAGAATGGTATTGGAAACAGAAATGTGGGTGTTAGTGCAGTCACGGCTATAAAGGGAGCTGTTTATAGTTCCTCTTTGCTGGCAGGGCAAGGAAATGTGTGGACTGGATATGTATTCCTGTATATGTATACAAAGTTCCAAGTGTAACCAGTGTTATCTACATCAGGCTAACCATAACATCTCACATCAGTCCAGCCCCACTCCTTGACTATCTGAAACTTCCCAACTACAACAGTAAGAATTCAATCCAGTAACTTAAGCGCATGATTCCAATAGACATATATAGTGCCTCAAATTCTTAAGCCCTTAATTTAACTTTAAATATTTAATTAATTCTCACTAATCACTCTTTAAAAGTGAATTATTTAGAAGTTCAGGTTTTGTTTTGTTTTGTTTGTTTTGTTTGTTTTTTTTTTTTTTTTGAGACAGGGTCTCGCCCTGTGGTTCAGGCTGGCCCTGAGCTCAGCCTCAAACTCACATCACAATCCTCCTGCCTCTGCCTCCCGAGTGCTGGGATTACAGGCGTGAGCCACCACACCCGGCACTGTGGTATGTGGTACTGGTTGCTGCTGGGTGTGGGTCTCCATACCCAGTATTGTTATGTGGTCACCAGGGAATCGAACCTGGGCCCTTGCGCTTGCAAGACAGGCGCTGGAACCACTGAGCCAACTCCCCGGCCCCCAGAAGTTCAGGTTTTTTGTTTCAAATTACAGAACGTTTTTGTTAGCTTTCTTTTGGGGGGTTGATTTCGATTTTCCCTGTGTTTTGATCTAAAAAATTAATTTTTTTCTAGTATGTATCCTTTGGAACATTTTGAGACTTCCTCTATGGTTGAATATACAAAATTCAGGTAACATTTCCAAATGTAATTGGAAAAAAAAGTATAATTTTAATAGTTGTAATGGATGCCATTAAAAATATCATTATGAAAATGTAGAAAGTGAACAAGTCCTTGAGATAGTATAAAATGAAAAAAGAATACTAAACCCATGACATATTTGTGCAATATCAGCTTTTCAGGCATAAAAGCAAAGACTGGGAAAGAAGCAAAAATGAAAATAAGGGTTGACTTTCAATGGTGGGATTCTGGGTAGTTTTTTTTCTCTTCTCAAAATTGCTTTGTTGTTTCTATAACATGTAGAACAAATGTTGACCCTGGAAGATATGAGTTTCTAAATTAACAATAGGACAAAAGTCTTTCATTCTACAGACAGCTTTTGAGCTCCTGCCACATGTTGGGTCCTGGGCTGGATCTAGGGACCCAGGGTGGAGAAGTCAAAGCCGCCCTCTTCTGAGACCCTTCACTGAGGAGACACAGACCAGCACAAGGACTTTTGGACAGGACCGAGTGAGAAGCTCGCAGGAAAGTCCACACACAGCGCAGCTGGAGACAGAATCTGAGACATTAATTTTGATCCAGGAAGTGGAGCACACAAAGTTTCTCGTGGGGACCACAGGGCATCTAAAGGGGTGGACTGTACAGGGGATAGTGTACTATAATTTGATGTTTGTGCAAGATTTTATCATTTCCAGATCTTTCTCTAGACTACGTACCCTGTGAGGCAGATATTACTATTTTGATACCTGTTTTGAGGACTTAGAAAGAGATTCATATAGAAGAAACCTGTGCAAGTTTATATAAGTAGCAAGTGACAGAAACAGGATTCAACCAAGCTACCACACTTGGTGGGAAGGGTAACAATTGTCCTTTCAAGGAGAACCTAAAAACAAATCAAAGACAAAGCAGATAAGCTAGGCAGATAGCTAAGAGTTAACCACAGACAAAGCTGAGGTGGGTATCTCATGGAACGGACCCTGGCCCTTTGCTGAGCACAGAAGCAGCCCAGCCAGCTACCTCACCGGACACCAGAACCCAGAACCGGGCGCTCAGAGCAGCCTGGGGCCTGTGCTAACTCCAACTCCATGGCCCTTTATTTACAGAGTTCATCAGCTCTGGGGAGGAATGAATGAATGAATGAATGAGTGGACAAATGCTCTGCGCCTCTTGCTTCCATCTCTCTCCCCACCATCCATGTAGCTGTCGGGAGAGCCCTGGGCCAGCGCCGGAGACTCCATCTCCAGTATCCGCTCTGCCTCTTCAGTGTGACCCCCTCGCCCAGACAACCCTCCCCTGACACCTCCTCAGCTGTACCCTGGGCACAGGGGCACCCCCAGGCCGGTGCCCACTCCACCCCACACTCAGTTACCATCCCAGGTGTCTCATCTCTCTCCAAGTTGTACTTTTAACTGACATGCTATATGCATTTCTATAGGCCATCTCAAATTGATTTCAAAAAAGGCTTAGGTGTGACTCCATTAATAATATATCTGTTGCATTGACAAATACATATTGAATATCTACTTGTGCCTCACTCTGTCAGATGCAAGGATAAATAAGACAGCTGTAGTGTGTTACGTAGCAGAGGAGCAAACACTAAGATGGACCCTCAGAAATAGATACTAGATCTGGCTGATGCTTTGAAAGAAAAAGAAAGTAACAGAGGTCACCCGCTGTGGGTTCACATAGAGTTAGAAGCTTTAGATGGCAACTAATTAAGGGTGGCAACAGACACCTCCGTCTATAAATTGCCCTGCAAGTGCAGCTTTGACTGCACCTTACTCGTTTCAGTATCAAGTGCCTTCACTAGCAATCAACTGTAAATATCTGGTGATTTTTGTTGATTTCCTTTTCCCCCTCAGACAACGTGGAAGTGAAGTCTTTCACTTTAAAACATGGGAGGCTTTGTTAGCTCCCTAACAAAACAGCAAATATTGTTGTGAGCCCTCCGTGTGGTTGCTTTCCAGTTGTATTGCTTTGTGGTCTGAGCACATGTTCTGTGTAATAACTGTTCCCTGGGATGTTTTAAGAGTTCCCTGTGATCTGAGGAGTATACAGTCACTCTTCGTGTTCCAATGGGAAAAAAACATACAATGTATAAATATTGGCACAGCAACGCCATTAAAAGGATTATTTAAAAGATCGCGAGACTTGAAAGATGAAAACGTTGCCCCGGAGAGGAGCGTTTCAGGCTGAGGGAGGAAAATGGACTAGAAATGAGTTAGAGGCGAGAGGGGGTGGATCCAAAGCCTGAACGTGGCAGAGAAGTCGTGGCCAGAGAGCTGAGTGGACCTGCAGAAGCCGGGGTAAGGTGGGCAGGGGCGAAATCATAAATGAATAAAACAGAAATTAAATGGAGTGGGATGGTTCACATGTGTGATCCTAGCACTGAACGTAACTGACTTCGAGCACCTGGCACAGAAGTGCTCAGACAAGTGCGCGTTACCGCGGGGTTCAGCGCCCCCCCCACCTCCCACCCCCACCCCCGCATCACCAGGACAGTTACCCAGGACAGGGCCAAGCTGGGCGCCCGCAGACCCAGGCCTCACCTCGCTCATCCTGTCCAGCCCACGGCAGCGTCCAGGGCGAGGCCGGGGGCTCTGTGCGGGCGCCGCTGCTCTCTAGCTCGGCCGACTTCATCCCCACTACAATTTAGCCCGCTGCGGGAGACAGGCCCCGCGCAGAGCTAGCCGGCCGATCTCCGGGTAAGCGCTGGCGGGTCCATTGTGCGCCGCTGCCGCCCGGCCTGGCCGCCCCGTGCTCCCGGGCTCCGAGCTGTTTGCATTTGGCAGCAGGGCGGCGGTGCTCGGACTCGGAGACCAGCGCTGTCCGGGTTCCCACCCGGCCGCCAGTCCGGATCTTCTCGGGCTGTCTCCTCACGCAGGGCCTCGCTGCTTCGCCCCACCTGCCCAGGACCCAGGGCGCCCGGAGAGGCTCCGACCAGGAAAGCTGAACGTGCAGGGCCCTTTTACAAGTCGCCTTCCCGGTCCTCCCAGCAGCCTTGGGAGCTGCACAGGAGAAGGAACAGGGATATTCGGAGGCCGGAGGGAGGGACTCGCCCAAGGTCACCGGCCTAGGCCTGGGGCTTGGAGCCAGGCGGCCACATTTGCACAACGGTGTTCCCTCCCTTAAGTACCATGGAAACTAAGGAATTAACTATTCCGTGCATTTACTGCAAGAGCCACATAAGACGACTAGGACCGGGGAGACCCTCAGAGCTTCCGTAGAGGAAACTTCTTTCCGGTTTCCTTCCACTTGCCCCCACCCTAGACAGTGCTCCCGCCGTCCCCCACCCCTGCAGGCTCCACTCGAGCCCTGTGTTGTGTTCTTGCTGGACTAAGAGCAGAAGCCCAGGAAACAGGGGTGCAAAGACGGAGCAAGGGCGTGGGGCGCTGGGGAAGTGAGGGTGCTGGGGGTCTCCCCCAGTGTCTGGGATGGAGAATGCTAACCCTGCTCAGCTGCTCATCTCTGTGTCTGGGGTGCTGCTGGGGAAAATTTATGTCCCTCTCAGGTTTGGGGACCGATCCCCTGCTAAAAAGAAAGAAGAGAGAGAGAAAGGAATGATTTTAATTTTTTTTTTAGGTCTAGAAATGAAGCAGAAGTGAGTAAATTTTAATGAAACGGTGCAAAAATGACATCATTTACTCAGAAATCATTAATTTGTCAGCATTAATATTTCAGCTACAACATTGCCTGTCATTTTGTGCCTGCAATGACTGATAAATCTATAAAAGCGTGCTGCTAATTTACTGAATATTTATGTCGGGTGTCATTTGCAGAGTAAGAATGGAATTTATTTCATGCCGGGTTCTGCGGGAGAACATTCCCACAAACCTTCGCCCTGGTGGGTGGGGGAGGGCGGGAGGAGACTCCAAACTTCCTGGAAAACTGGGGAGAGCCAGGGAGAGGCAGGACCCGGGGCTGAGCCCCCAGTCCCAGCGCACACTGAAGGACCACCCCGGTTTGGCTCTGGAGGCACCAAAGCACTCTTGGGATATTTTTGGCCCCTGCCTTTTACCTGTCTTCCGCTCTTCTCTGCAAATGTCTGGGCTCTCAGGAAGGATCCCTGGGCCCTGCCAGCCTCACACTTGGAGGGGGTGGGACCCCTGCTCAGCGAGTGTGGGCTGGGTCAGTCCTAGACAGGATGCTGGGGAAGGTGGGCTCCAGTCTCTGAGGTGCGGGTCTCAGCATCCTCATCCGGAACTTGGGAACATCATCAGTCCCTGTTTCCAGACGCCAGGAGGATTGGCCTCCTTGTAGCACATAGAGTTTCCACAAAGGACACCGGAAAGATCATTAGCTGCTGCTGCTGCTGTTGCAATCACCTCGGCCGCATTCCCTGGTGTTTCCCTGGGGCGTGTTTGAGAAAAGAGAACTGTCCTTTGCCCTGCCACCACTTCACAGAGAGCAAAGTCAAGGCCCTGGGAGGGGACACTCGCCCTCTGCCCGAGGACCCCTCACCCCCGCTTCACCACCCCCATCCCAAGAACACACATCACCAGCCTTCGAGTTCTGTGCGATTTTGCTCAATTTCCTGTCTGAATGGCACAGGGCCTGACCCGCTGCAGGTGCTCAGGAAGCGTTCGGGGAATCAATAAAGGACAGCTAAATCTCCTGTCTTCCGAGTCTTTCTCTCCTCCCTCCCAGCAACTCCCACGCTCGACCGTCCCTGGCTTCCTCCCTGAAATGGCTCCCGAGGCTGGGGACATCTTTCTCTTCCTGAACACTCACCATCAAGACTGGCGTTCCGCTTCCCTGGACCACTGCATAGCCTGCCGGAGGGCTTTTCTGCCTCCATTTCCCCTCTGACATAGCACAGAGCTGCCAGGGCTCCCTGAGCGGCAGGCCCTGGGTCTCCTGCTAATGGCCCTTGCAGGTCATCACAGCCCCGGCTCTCTCTCCCAGACCCATTCACCATTTAAAATCCGTGCTCCACACTTTCATGCCTCTAACCTAAGCCTGCGCCAGCCTTCCTGCCGATATCCCTCCATTCCTCACAGCTAAATCCTTTCTGTCCTTCCAGGTTCACCCCAGACTCTCCTGATCCCCGAATCCTGCTGAAAAATGCCTCCTTGTCCCTAGCAGGGCCCCTGGACTGGGAGCCACACACTGCCCACGCAGGAGCCGGTGCGGGACAGCCGGACTGCTGGGGGCAATGCCTGCCTGGTGGCAGCACCGTGGCCTGACATGGCGTACTTGTGAAGCAGGCTGGCACCATTCTTTCCAGACCCTGCTTTTGGACCGGCACCGAGCAGTGCCTTTGGGGACCACCCCGGCCCAGAAGAGGGGACACATCTCATGGGACAGTGACCACCGTCACACTGGTGATGTGTCACTCTCACCACAGCCTGGGGCGGGCTGTCCTGTCCCCAGTTCACAGATGAGGAAGCTGAGACCGGAAGTTAAGTGAGCTGAGTGGACTCACCGGGTCTTGGCGGGGATGCTTTTCTTTGCCCTGACAGTAAACCCCAAGTCCTCAGGGGTTTACAAGGCCCTGGGTGAGGGGCCCTTGTGACCCTCTCGGACTCACTCTCCCCTCAGTCACAGCCACACTGGCCTTCTGACGGCTCCTTGGTCACTCTGAGCTCATTCCCACCTCTGAGCCCAACAAACTTCTCTCCCTCTGTTGGAAAGGCTTAGCCTGTCCGTCCGGGATATGGTGCCAATGCTACCTTTTCAGGAATCCTTCTTTGGGGTCCTCCAGGATAATGTGACACAACCTTATTCTCCTGTGGCCAGCTTCTCACCCATGCCCTGAGTGGGGGGCACGTTCTGCTTTGTACCCCCAACTGACAACCTCTAGGGCAGCACCAGCTTGAGTCGGATGGATCCAGGCCTCACAGCTGTGCCTGGTGCTGGACATAGAACCCGTGACTCCCCATCTTCCTGGAGAGGTGGGGCACTGGGGCTGGGGAGTGTCAGGGTGTGGTGGGTACGAATGTGCCAGGTCACAGGCACCAGGAGTAGAAGGGATAACAGCCAGCCCCCCAAGCCAGGTCGGTGGGAACGGACCCTGGGCAGCGCGGCTCTCCCTGTCCTTGTCCCTCCACCCCCAGCCCGCACCTCACACTCATTTCCTTCCTGGAGTCAGTCTCATTTGCTTTCCCTAAAAGCCGCTGGAGGAGCCAATATGTACGTGATGAATATTTCATCTCCTGAGTGTGGGTTTGCGGGAGAACTGTGATCACTCGGGGAGGGAATGCTGCCCAGCTGCGCCTGGGAGGGCGGCGAGAGGGGCACCGCGGGCAGCTACGCTTGCCCACCCGCTCCTACAGACACTGGCATTGGGAGGCTGGTAACAAGGGGCAGCCTTGAATCTGGGGCACAAATACTCCTGCTCCCTGGGCTCCCTGGGGCCCCCTTGGGCTTCACCTGTGGCTCAGGGAAGACTCTGCCATGAGCCCAGAGGCTCAGGTTGTCCAAGACAATGGTGCCACGGGCATGGCCAGGTCGTAAATGTGGGGCATGTCCTGGTCCTCATCTGCAGCCCGAGGAAGGGAGAAGGGACAGAGGAACACCAGGGAGGAAAGGGAGACTGGACAGACGTCCACTGTTGGCCCCTCCCTCCCGCCACTTTGCCCTACACCCAGCCGCGGCCTCCCTATGGTGATGGCTGAGCTGGGCTTCTCCAGCTCTGCAGTCGGGTCCTGCCGCCTGTTGAGTGACACTGGAACCTCTTGACGCCTCCGCTTCCCCATCTGAAAACGATATTGCTCACTGCCTCGCAGGGTGGTTCAGGGGCCCGCAGACTCAGGGCCTGAGTGTCCGCACCACACACCCACCACCACCACACGCTGTTCCATCTCCACCGTCCACGCTGGCCTAGCAAACAAAGGGTCATCTCCCCCTCCTCCTTCACCTCAGCCCTCTCCGCTGCTACCATCCGCCCTCCACCTGCCCAGCCACCCATAGCCTCAAGTCGCCTCTGCCATGGGAACGGGAGGACAGGAGGAAGGAGTGTGGCCTCCTGAGTCTCAGCGGCCATGGCTTAGGCTGAGCCCCTCACCCCAGCCCTGGCCTCGGCCTGGAGCAGCCGATCCTGCCCCTCCCCCGCAGGCCGGCGCAGTCCCACCCTGGTCCCCACCCACCACATTACCCTCTGAATACTCTCATTATACCATTACTAATTAGGGCTGCTCAGCAAATTGGCGGCTGCATTAGAGGGAGACAGTGCGCGGGAGCATATGGCATAATATCGTATTAATGAACACTCTAAATTCAAACCTGGGTCAGCTGCCTGCCTCTCGCAGTGTCACCCACGCTCGGGGAGGGGGAAGCAGTCAACCTTTCCTGGGCTTTCTGTGCCTCTCTCCAAACACACATTCCCCAGCGTGGGCTGAGCCAGGATGGCGGCTTCCATCATTTCTGAGGGCCGGGGAAGGAAACCAGAGCGTGGCGCTCCTAGGGCCGCAGACAGGCCTTCCCGCTCTGTCCCATAAATGGACACTTACAAGGTGACAGCGGCAAGGACAAGCCTGGGCCTGGGCCAGGCTCCTCACCTAGGTTATCACTGTGGCTGCAGCTGCGGCTGCGGGGCGCTGTGGAGAGGGTTAGATTGGCGGCTGCGGAGGTGAAGGCCGATCCTCCAGGCGCGCGCTGAGCTCTTCCATCCAACCACATGTGCGCAAAGGGGGCGTGTAGAGCACACAACGGCCCACCGAGGGCAGCCCAAGGGCCTGCTCCTGCTCCCTGCCGTCGCCACAGACACACAGAGCGCCAAGTTCAGGGCATGGTCTGAGGGCCCTGGGACGTTATGGAAGAGCTTGGACCAAAGCCGGCTTCGCTATCCCCCAGCCAAAGAGGGCAGTGCCCAAGATGCTCAGGACTGCCCCGTCCACAGTGTCCTGACTGCTGTTCTGAGCAAGGACTCGTCAGAAATGGCCTCCCTGTGACATCTCTCTGCAGTTTGGTATCAGTGGTCCTGTCCTGGAATAAGCCACGTCCTGAAGTCCTAAATGTTCACTTCACATCAAGGCCGGGGTCAGGGCACGGTCCTCCTATAGGTCTCTGACCTGTGTCCAGCCTCAACACATCTCTCGACTTTGCCTCCTTTGGGACCCCTTCTCTGACAAAAACCAGAGAGCCCCTGGTATCTGAGGGAGTTTCGGGTTCTTCTGTTCAAAGGTGTGCCTGAGTTGGGGCTGGGTGGGGAGACCACAGATTCAGATTCTGGCCAAATCAAAAACCAGTCAAGCAGGAAAAGCCCTCCTCCCTCTCCCAGCCCACCCCAGCGCTGGAACTTGACTCATGTGCGCATGCGTCTTGGGGAGACTGGGGTGTGAGTATTGGTGCTCCGGGCCAGGAGTCGAGGTGGATTTCCACTGCGAAGAGCCACAGTGCTGGCTGCTCTGCTGGCTTCAGGCTCTGTGATTTTGGCCCCTGCGCTCACCTGCAGCTGTGAAGATCTGCAGGTGTCCCCAGCCCCGGAAAGGGTTCATTAGGACATGAGGCGAGGGGGCCCCTGTGATGGCATCAGAGGCCCAAGACCAGCATTCCTCTCGAGGTCTGACCCAGATGTGGAGCTCCTACCCACCTCTGGGTTTTGTGCTGTGCATGTTGGAGAGGGGCTAAGGGTGCTGCAGGATAGGTAGCTGATTTCCTTAGCATGGAGGAAATCAGGGAGGGGTCCCTGAGTTTTGATCTCCAGGTTGCTGCAGATCTGTGGGAAGTGAGTGCTTTCTCTCTTTATTTTTTCATCTGTGAAATGGGTGTATTCACAGGACCTAAGCCGGGATTGGGCGATGCTGTTTTGCTGAAAGACGGGCTGTTTGGGGATCCACCGTCCCCTCCTCCCAAGTTGATTCTGTCAAAATGAAAGAGGGGCTGCTCCTCTCCTTGCTAACCAAAGATGAGGGCTGGGGTGCCCTGCGTCACTGTCCAGAGCCCGATGCCAGGTCCTGAGGGAGGCAGCTGCAGGTGGGGGAGTACCAGAGGGGCGGTGGATGGGGATCCCGTGTCTCCAGCTACCTGGCCGCCCAGACAGTTGTCCCTAACACAGGCCCAGGTCCCTGCACCCTGCCCACCAGCACTCGTGCTCAGGCGCAGGATTGTTTTTCTTTGTCCCCAGAACTTGAAGCGCCTCCATATCCTCCCAGCGGCTCTCCCAGCAGGGGAGCTCAGGAGGAGCAAATAACTGTCCCCCTCCCAGCCTAGACCCGTGAGCAGAACGGAATGAGGGTGTTATTAAGCTGTGGGTGCCGATTACTTTGTCTGCCCCGCCAAGCCATAACTACCACCCCACCATCCTCGGCGGAGCCCCCACCCCCTGGTAGGGGAGTAAACAAGCCCGGGAAAGGGCTCGGTTGCTGGGTTTTAGAAGCAGCTTGTCCAGACTTGCCTGGGTGTTGGGATGACCGCACCCCATCTCCCAGGAGGCAGTGGTGCAGCTTCATGGTGGGGGCTCTGCTGTGTGTGTGTGTGTGTGTGTGTGTGTGTGTGTGTGTGTGTGTGTGTCCAAGCTTACACAAACTATGATTCTAATGAGAGTTGGCCTCTTCCCCAGGGAGCAACAGTAGAGACACAAGGAAACAAAGAGGTGGTCATCTCCTGTGAGGCCTCCACTGGGGCCCAGAGATGAGGGGACTTGCTAGGTGACAAAGCCCACAGGACAGAGCCTAGGTCTGGGTAAACTGTACCTTCTATGAGTGACCCCTAGCTAGAGCACTGTTCAGGGTGCTCCCTAAATACCAGAGCCCTGAACCCCCATTTGCACACTTGTCCTACTGGTCCTATGTCAAAGGCAAGAGTGGGATCAGCCACATAATTGGTGCAAAACACAGCCCTTTGTCCAGAGATTATGAGAGTTTTCAAGACAGGGACAAGAAAGCATTTAACCATTAAACCTTCTCAGCCCAGGGCCCTGTGTACAGATCACCAACCCGTGAACCCGGCCCTGGGTGGGAACCGTGTCAGTCTACTTCCTGTGCAGCTGCAGAGACACCACACACAGCCCCAGAGCCCCTGGACCAGCCTCACAAGCCAGCTGAGTGTGGTCAGCCTGGGCACTCCAGCCTGGGGAGGGGAAACTGAGTCAGCCTCCTGGGCTGGGAGCAAAGGACCCCCAGCTTCAGGGTCTTGTTACATCACCAAGTTGCCTATGCCGGGCTTGAACTTTCGATCCTCCACTCTGAGTATGGAATGACAGGCACTGCCACAGCCAGCAGTGTCCGTGTATTTTGCAGAGGGTCCTGCTACTCAGGCCTGTGAGTAGTAATCTGTGTGAGGCACTGCCTGTGCCAGTGCCGGGTGCTCTGCATGTGCACAGCCTGCATATGCACCTGTGTGCAGCCAGGGCCCAACTGCAGAATAGGTATCCTGGCCCTCTACCACTGTGGTGGTGCCACCCCCATAGGTGCCCAGGCCTACATTACGGAGAGCACGTTCCTATCCTCAGGCATTCTGCATTGGAATTCAAGCCCTTGCCAGCCTGTTCCCTGCTTGCTAACTATAAACTATCTGATTTATATTCATTAACCAGTACTAGACAGCGGCAGACACGGCGGACTTCGGTGGGGGACATGCCTGCGTCGACAGGCTGACTGCATTTCAGTTAATTACGGGGCTGTAATTGTTGTCCAGGACAAGGGTCCCCGGGGCACAGGCTTTGTAAATAACCAGACTTTATTGCCCCCACCTCTTACTCTGCCCGTCCCTGCCCACACTCCTTCCCAGGCCTCCGCAGCCAGGTAAGGGGGAAGGGTGGACAGGTGTGGAGAAGGCTGGGATGTGCCTGGTGCCCGGAAGACCTCAGCTCTAGGCCTGAGGTGGGCTGGGATCTGGGATGGGGGAGCACTGTGCCCACACATCCCCTAATCCACACAGAAGTGCTTGTGCAAACTTGCACACGCGCCCCTCCAGCCACGCCGTTCGTGCCATTTCCCCCTCATCTGATCACGTGCACCCTGAGTGAGCTCAGGCTGGGCCTGGGTGCTGGGCAGGCTCTCTGGGAACGCTGCAAGGGTGGAGGGACTTCAGGGGGTCAGGACAAGGACCAGACAAGAAGGAGAACCAAACACTAGAGAAAGGCTTGATCCCAACCTTCAGGCTATGGGCCAACCTCTGGGATGTTGGCAGAGAGTGCCATCTAACAGCTCCCACTGGGGTCAGAGTGATGGTTCCCCTCTGTGAAATTCCTGCTCCTATGGGGAGAAGGCAGAGGCTGTCTGGGAGGCACCTGCCACAGATGCTAGTGTAAACCGGTGTCACTGGCAGAGAGACAGAGAATGGTGTGGTCCCAGAGGCAGTCATGAGGTTCCCAGGATGAGTGAGCCCTGGGTAGAGCTTTGAATCGAGGGGTGATCCGGCTGGGGAGGGGGGCAGATGAGCAGAGCTAGGGCTGGAGTCTAGTGCAGCCAGCGAGTCTGTGCAGTGTCTGCTGCTGGGGTCTCCGCCTCCCAGAGAGCAAGGTGTGTGGCCATCATGGTTGTGTACCTGTCTATGCTCTTGCTGTTGCATACTTCCCATATGTGGATGGCACTCACTGGCTGACTCTACATTTCAAACATTCTGTGGAGCATAGGACAAACAGCAAGTATGACATGTATACCTGTGTATGCGTGTGCATGCAGTCATGTCTCCGCCACAGGTCTGCATATCTGTATATGAGTGAGCAGGCTCCTGTAAGGGTGCCTCCTTCAGCTCACTTGGGACCTGAGCCCGGACTCCCACTACCTTGTGATCATGTGATCATCCCTGTCTTTGAACTGTGACTACTTCTGCTTATGCTTCCCTACCCGTGCCTTTGCTTTGGGTCCCAGGACCCTACATAGGTTTTGTTTTCAACCTCAAAAAGGATCAGCTGCCCTTGAGTCTCTGAATAATTTATGGGAGGGGCGAGGTGGGGGTCTTGCTACACAGTCCAGGTGGGCCTTGAACTTGCAATCCTCCTGCTCAGCCCCTGAGTGCAGGGGTTACAGACACGCGCCACAACATCTGTCCCGGTCCTCATTAACCTCACCTCCAGCACGAACCTCTGAGCCGGCGACAAAGCCTCAGAATGACTTTTGACAAGATACTCTAGAAACCGGTACTTTACTTGGATCTGTCCAGACAGAGTCTAATAAAGAGGAGAAAATAAGTTTCCATGTCCCTCCCCCATTCTCTCTACCCCCATTTCCACCTATCAGCCCTTATCTGAAAGAAAAATTAGAGAGTTATTAGGAGTTTCATTAGGGGTGAGCAGGTTGGTAATGAAATTACATTTCAGCTCCTTCTCAGCCCCTGTAAGTATTAAGTGGTTTGATCAATGGTGTTCACACAATTAATTCTGCCTGATTGTAGAGAGCGAGTATATCGACAGCTGGGTTTCCCACCTCAAACTTTGTCTCTCAGCCAAATCCACCTTCAGGAAGCTTGGAGCGTTTGCTGAATGCCACAGTCAAGCTCATATAGATTACTTTTTCTTTTGGCTTATACGAAATTTCGGTGTCATGCCAAAAGGAAAAGATTAAAGTCCACACCAGCAGAGGTGAGATCACTCAGCCTCCCCCATCCACACCAGCTCTCAGACGTGCCCTGCGCCAGGCCTCCTTCCTGGGGCAGCCATGGCCTCCTCCCCAGGCTCTCCTCCCTGTATCCCAGGCGATCAAGGGAGCCTTCCACATATCCACTCAAATCTTGGCTGCTTTCCTTTAATCCACAGGCTCTGGTTGGGTCTTTGGGGGACATGGAAGGCTGCTCAGGGTGGCCTTTTGTGGAATAACACTCTCCATGATAACACTTGTGCTTTGAGGTGGGGGGACCCCGATTCTGGGGATTCTGTGTATCAGATCTTGTTTCTTCCGGTTGGCGTCCTGCTTCCTTGTGGCCTCTGGGTGCTGCGCCTGCTCCGGAGACACCTGCTTGGCTGTGTCTTCTTACACAGTTCTAGGTTCCACTCCAAGTCTCACTAATGACCCCAGGGGTGTCTGGGAAGGAAAGGAAGGGAATAGAGACAGAAATTTTACTAACCAGGTTCCATTCCAACAATATTCATACATTTCCATACATTCCCCTGACACCAGGGGATCCAACCATGCCTAATGGGGACTTGTTCATGGTCTACTTTTGGGGAATCAAGCCACACTCAGGACGTGACATAGCTGCACGTCATCTTGCCCACTCTTCCCCATGAACCTGTGGGGTAGCAGTATTATGACCTTCCTTATACAAATGGGACAGCATGGCTCAGAGAGGTGCGGTCACTCACCCACAGCCACACAGCTGACATCAGAGAAGGCAGGACTCCGTTCCAGACCCACTGGCTTCAGCACTTGTGTTTTCAGCCATGACGTTGTCATGATCACATGTCCATGTCCTGGCCAGCTCTTTTTTTGAGACAGGAAGTATGCAACAGCAAGCCCACGAGTCTTCCTACTCCCTCCTCTTGTTCGTTAGGTTCAAGCTGGTCCTGAGCTCAGCCTCAAACTCACATCACAGCAATCCTTCTGCCTCTGCCTCCAGAGTGCTGGGATGACAGGTGTGGGCCACCACACCCGGCACTGTGGTATGGGGTACTGGTTGCTGCTGGGGTGAGTCTCCACGCCCAGTATTGTATGTGGTTACTGGGGAATCGAACCCGGGCCCTTCTGCTTGCAAGACAGGCGCCGGAACCACTGAGCTAACTCCCCGGCCATGGCCAGCTCTCTTATTATTGATGATTCTCTAGGAAGATGTACACAGGGGTGTGTTTGGTACACAACCACACAAACTAGGAAGTATTGTTACAAGCCCATTTTATGCACGATGGAGTTCAGGTTCAGAAAAGTTGAGAGAGTTGGCCCAGCCGACTGCAGTGGAAGCAGGACTGTACTCAGGTGTGCACAGACAGATGCAAGCCCTGTACTATTTCAAGGGAAGAACAGAAACGGAGGCTCCAGAAGCCGGAATAGTCAGTCGCTGAGATAGTCACACATCGACCAAGCGAACCAGAGCTCGGAAAAATGGGAGGAAAGCGTTCACCTCCCTCTGTCTCTCTCTACCCAAATGGAGAGGGGAAAAAATCATTTTAAGCAGGTGCCTTGCAGCCTCGCATTTAAGAAAAATGCATGGAATTAAGCCCCTATAAAGCTAGGAAAGCTGAACCAAACCATCATTGAGGCTTGAAATGAGATTTTATGTTTCCTCGTTCCGGGCACGGGGCCATCAGCAATGCCACGTGCCAGGCTGGTGAGGGCCACTTGTTCGTTAGGGACACCAGGGGCTGGTGGCAGTGTGCCCAGCCTGGTCCCGCCTGGTCCCACCCTGTGAGTGCCAGCTGCTAGGGGCCATGGCAGGGCCAGGCTCTGGAGCAGCCATGTGTGTGTCCTGGACCCTCACTACCCAAAGTGTGGCCACAGATCACTGGCAGCAGCGGCAGTGTCCCCAGGCTGGGCAGAAGTGCAGGGGTCCTGCCTGCTGGGTTGGCTTTGTATTTTAACAAGATCTGGGGTGAGGTGCAGTTGGAGACAGATCTCAGGGGCCTTTCTTCCCCCTGCCTGGGCCACCTGCACCAACTCTGGGAGACAGAGGGAGGGACCCTGCCAGCCCCAGCCAGAGAGTACAGGGTGGGGGAGTTTGTCTCTGTCAGCAGATCTTTCTGGAAGCAGTCAGGTGCCCCTACTTGCCTCCCCTCCCACAGAGACTGAGGGTCAGAACACTATGTGCAACATGGCAGGCCAGGTGGCCAAGGGCACTGGGGTCACCTTCCCCAGAGGCAGTGCGGTTCCAGGGGCTCCCACAGGGTTGACCCAGGAGCTCCTCCTTCTCTCCAGAGAGGCTGGCCCTCTCAGCCCCTCTGCCCTCTCTCCCTCCCCACCTGTGTCCTCTGGGAAGTCTGCTCCCCCAGCCCAGGCCTGCACTGGGCTCTGCTCCTCCCTGCATACTCTCCTTAGGGAGACAGCAGCACAGCGCGTCTTTGCAGTGTGACTACCCAGAGAACAGGAGACGGGGAGCCTGTGGCTGCCATAGTTCAAGGCCACGGGCTCCTACCTGAGAAAGGGGCTGTGTTGCTACCCTCGGCAGGCATGGGTTAGGCTTCACCGGGTCCACAGGGCGCCTGGCCTGGCTGCACTTAAATCATCGTGCGGCTAATCCCAGGCCAATCCAGTTAGAATTTCTTGAGACAAGAGGGGAGGGAGGAGACGTTAGTGTTTCTTAAATGCAGACTCACGGGCCGCATAGCCAGTCCATCCACCTCCTGTCCGGTGAGGAAGGGTGGTTTATCAATGAGGACAAAGCTACATCCTGAGGAAAGGCCTTGCTTGGGCTCTCACAGGGAAGTGGAGGCTGGAAAGGACCCACATGCACAGGGGGGCCAGGATCAGGCATAGATGCAGAGTATAGGGTCCCTTCCCAGCCTGCCTTCGAGAATCTTCCTTCTTCCTGGCTGAGAATGGTAAGAATTCTGTTTCCTCACCTATAAAGATGGGATAATGCCTAAAGTCACAGCTTTGTGAGGAGGGTGCCAGACAATAGAGGTTCCATAAAGCACTACTCCATGCACGGATGGGTGAACACCTGGGCCAGGAGTTGGCACGCCCTGAGGTGTTCCACCTGGAAATCTGGGATCTGCACACCTATCCAAAACGAGTCCTGTTCATGTGAGTTTCCAGAAATATCCAGGAGGTGAGTGGGCACCAGGTGAGTGGGCACCAGGAGGCTTCTTCAAGGGGTAGAATTTATCTGCATGGATCAGGCCTCTGGATTTCAGGCCAAGCTAGGCTTGGAATCCCTTCACAGAAGAATAAGCATTTCATCCATCTTCCTGTTCTGCTGGAGTGACCCTGGCCCCATTGTGGGGAGGGCTCGGACACTCACCTTCCTCTCACCGCTCTCCCTGCCGGGCCTGGCTAGGGCACCTGTGGGGTTGCTGAGAGGCTGGCATGGCTGACCTCTGCGGAGAGAGAGTGGCAGAGCCCCTTCCTGTGCACCGGTGGGGAGGAGCGGAGGCCCTTGGGACTGGCGTAGGGAGCCCTCCTCTGACAGCTGGGGGAGGGGAGGGTGGGAAGAAGCCCTTCTGGGCCTCCCAGCAGTCACCCTCCTGCCACGTCCCCAGACCCTCTCCCTGTGCACTTGTGCCACCACCACTGATGAGCAGACCTGCCCTTTCCAGGGCAGCTGCAGCTCCCGACCCACCCCAAGCCACCCCAGCTGCAGGGGAGCCAGGGCAGGGCCCCCACAGCTGGCTCCTTCCTCTCTGCT
This sequence comes from Petromus typicus, assembly GCA_004026965.1. Taxonomy (NCBI): domain Eukaryota; kingdom Metazoa; phylum Chordata; class Mammalia; order Rodentia; family Petromuridae; genus Petromus; species Petromus typicus. The sequence goes on along the minus strand of PVIR01014338.1, from coordinate 20,499 downwards.
TTGATGAGACAAGATCACACTCAGCAGGAGCCTCCCAGGTCTGAGCTGCCATCCTGGGGCAGGAGGGCGCTGGCTCGCTTCCCTTCCTTGAGCAGGTACAAAGGGAGCCACGTGAACACAGCCTGCCTTTGAAGCCGCGCTCCTGGGTCTGTGCCAAACAAGCTGAGACACCAGCACTGCTCAGCCCTCCACGGATGCCTCTGCAGGCTGTGGCTCCCCACCTGTGATCAAAGCGTCTGGCCCCTCTCCACCGTGCAGTCTTCCTACTCCCCAGGTTGGGAGTGACTGTTACATATATGTGACTGTCACCTATGTGCTCATATATATATATACCGAGCGTCCAATATCTGACAGATGTGTCCAAACATGCAGGTGGCTCCACTCCTTCCTTGCTCTGATGGTAGCCTGGGTCCCAAAGGACAAAGGATCTGAGATTTTAAGAAGTTAAGTAAGTTCTCCAAGGATTTAGGATGGAAACGTCTGATCTTAGAGCTGTCTCCCCCCGGAAAGTCTTATTGTCCTACAGATAACATCTTTTCCAGGTCCCTGTTGCCATCAGCTCACATGTTCCAGCCTCCAAGCCAGCATGTCACGAAAGGCCGCCTCTTTCCTCTTCCCTAACTTCAGTAGGCCCTTTTCCTCCCATGCACCTGCCCCCGGGATATACGAGCACCTGGGCTCTACCGGGGAGCCCAGTGCTCCTCCAGGCTCGCCACAGTCCTGCCTTTGCCTTTCTAGCAGCAAGGACTGGAATGTGGAGGGAGGATCTACCTGTCTCTCCACAGAACGCCCCTGGGAGGCTGGAGTGGAGGGAGTGGCCAGGCGAAGGGCAAGGACTCCGCTCCTTCCAGGTGGAGAGAGTGGGAGGGAGATCCCCCCAGGCCAGCCCGGACCCCCACCTCTCCCACCTGACCCCTCACTTGGCCTTGTGCTTCCTCTCTTCCTCCCACCCCCCACCTCCTGGCCGCTTACCTCGCTCCAAACTACCTGATCAAAGGCAAGAGTCAGGGAGCCATAACAGGCTCCTTCTTCTTCTCCCTCCTTCCCTCCCCACTCCTCTTCCTCTCCCTTCCGGCAGGACATAAATAACTTTCTCCAGGCAGATCCAGGAGGGGCAGCGATGGAAGGACCCTCGTATGTCAACTCTCTCATTTCAAAATCAGAAAGCAGAGGTCCAGAGACATAGTCCTTTGCCAAGAGCACAATGCAAATGAAAGCCACGCTGGAGCCAGGGTTCTATTTACACATTTGGAAGCCTAAACAATGAAGCGATTTTGTTTTTTCTCCCATGTAGGTGTTTCAAAGTGGAAACGACAGGAACCTGCAACCAGCACTCATACCAATCCATACTGTCCACTAGGACTTTCTACAGGTTCTGTATTTCCTCTGTCCACTATGGTAGCCAAGGACTTGGACTATGGCTAGTGTGACCAAGGAGGTGAATTTTTAGTTTCATTTTATTTAATTGAAATGTGGATTTATGTAGCCACCTGTGGCTAGTGGCTGTCCTATGGACAGCTCAGGACTGTCAACTCGATTAACATCACTTCTTTCTGTGTGGTTTGGGTTTTGCAGTAGTTTAGGAGCACCAAAGCCACAGAGTATCTATCGAGTAAGATTCTCTCATCATCTAAAACTCACATTTGGGTCTGTAAAAATAACAGATGGCACAAAAACAGAATATGTGGGAGGTCAGAAGAGGGATGTGGCATCCGGCATGGCTGGAGGGCCGCTGGGAGACATTCTTGAAGGGGGCACGGAGGGGGACTGTGGGATAGTGACAGGGGGCACCCAGACAGCGGGCACAGAGGCAGGGAGTGCTGGGCATATTCACGCTGCTCCAGGACACTGGGGGAGAGTTGTCCCTCCCGGAGCCAAGTGAAATACTTAAAATTAGGGATCCAGGAAAAATAACAAATACAAGTTAACATAAGGAAGAAAAGGGCCAGTGCAGTGTCTGCCTGGCAAGCACTAGGTCCTGAATTCTACCCCTGGTACAATACATATAACTTGACAGAAAGATGAGCAAAAGATAAGAATAGGCATTTCACAGAAGAAACCCAAATAAATGTTTAAAACATAGGAAAACCTAATCAACCCCACCTATGATTGGGATAAGGCAATTAATACAAGTGTGACATCATTTCACATCCATTAAAACGGCTGAAATTAAAGGTCGGGAAACAGACACAGACCACTATACATGCTGAATGACTGAGAACCAGTGACAGAGGAGACTGTGAGTCGGAGGCCTGGGAGATTCTACTACAGTTCTGTGTGTGCACTCATTTCCTCTGAGACTCACCCAGTGTGGCACCTGACACATTTTGATATGGAAATGTCAAGGTACTCAACCTTCGTTTGGTCCCCAACAAGCAATCTAGAACCTGTGACCCTCTCCACCCAAGAAAGTTGGGTACTAGGCCTTCCTGGTACTCGCTGCACCTTCGGTAACAGTTAATGGCATTAACTGTTAATGGCCCCTTTGCAGGGCCACCTGGCAATATCTCACCCTGTTGTGGAGGTGCTATATCGGGGATCCTCACTGAGCCCACATCTCCCAGCACCCACGGGCTCCCAGCCTGCCTCGGGGCCTAGCACATCGTTTGCTCGGGGCCAGTGGCTTAGCAGCAAAAGTGAGGCAAGAAGAGGGTTAACAGGCACTCACACAGGGCTTATCCTCTGAGGACGCTGCTTGTTGGGACCCCGAGACCACCGTGCTGGGAGGAAGGCCAGGCTGGACATAGAGAAAGCGTGCAGAAGTAATGGAGGATCGCGTCTGACTATGAGCACTGAGGCCCGAACACACATGGCCCGGATGTTTCCACTGCCCCGGATGTTGAAGCTGCTCAGGATGTCCTCCCAGACCCCATGGGGAAGAGGCGAGCCATCCCCTCTGTGCCCTAGGTGGATTCCTAACCCCTCAGGATTGCAAGCGTATAAAAGCAATATTATTCTAAGCCAGTAAACTTGGGGACAGTTTGTGACAGCGCCGATAGGTAACTGATAGGCCTGTCACCCAGCAATTCCATTCCTAGTTACACGCCCTGGAGAAACCCTGGCACGTATACACAAGAGGAAATACACGGCGGTGCTTATTGCAACCTATCAATGAAGGCGGATGAACCGAGGCGTATTCCTTCCTTCAAGGGATGCGCCACAGAATTCTGTGCAACAGAGCAGACACCTAAGGTGCAGAAATTTGCATACACAATGCCACCGAACTGAATAAAGTTCAGAAGCACATAACCCCGTGCAACACAGGGCGCGTGTTTTTATAATCCGATGTTAAGAATACACCTTGGATTCAGGAGCGTGGTTACTTCTGGGAAGGAAGGAAGACAATGAGTCTTAGGAGGAAAATTCAAGGAGTTTCCATTATTCCCAGGTTGGTTTATTTCTCTGAACAATATGTGTCTGAAACAAATAAGGGAAAATGTTAAGATTTAACAGAGCTGAGTAGAAGATACATGAGTGTTCATTATATTATTGTTTATGGTTTTCTTGGGTGAGAAATATTTCATAATAAAAAATCTAATTTAGAAAATAAAAATGGAGGATGGAGCCTCTGCATGATGAAAGTGAATAATTTAAGAAGAAATAGATACAGAGAAAAGACTCTAGTGCCTCGTAGGCCTGTTCCTAAGCTCTCTTTCTCCAGGCTCATACCCTCATTAGAGAGGTTCCTTTTCTGTTTAAGAAAAAAATTTTTCAGTTTATTTTTTTTCTTCCACACTGGAGATTTAACTCAAGACCTTTGTTTTGAGCCACATACTCAGCCTTCTCCTACCCCTTTTGTTGAAATAGGATCTCAGTAAGTTGCTCCATGCTGGGCCTTAACCTGGAATCCTCCTGCCTCAGCCTCCCAAGATGCTGTGATTATAGGCATATGCCACCATGGCCATCCATGACTTCCAATCCCTGAGTTGCTTCTGCCTGATAGGGAAGACACAGAAAGGCCTCCTGGTGTGAGAATGTCCTACCAGCCTGCAGGAAAGTAGAGTCAGCTTTTTCACAACTCCCTGCAGACAGCTGCTTCTATCTCAGCCGTGGGGTCCTCGTCAGTAATAGGAGTCCGGCAGATTAGACCAGGAGGAGTCAAGATGTGCCTCCTCCACACCCAGCCCAGGACCCAGAGCAATAAAGGAAGGGACCGAGAGCAGCTGAAAAGCCCTGGGGAATCACGTACCCACAGCTGGCTGGGATGGCCTCTGAGAAACCTTCATTCCCAGCACTTTAGGTTTCTAGACGACGGTAGCATGTACCTCTACCTAACTGTTGGCAGAATGCACAGGGCCAGCCGAGGCGTCTGATGTACACGCTGTCCCCAGCCCAGTCTCTCTATTCTCTCTCTCCACTGATCCATTTGCCCTTCCTTTCAAGAAACATTTCCAGGGAGGCTACTGTGAGCCAGCCAGGCGCTGTGTGAGGTGCTAGAAACTCACCAGGGGTAACATGGCTGTGTTAATAACTAACATGTCGGCCTCAGGCTCGATTCTAACTGCTTTATGAAGTTTGAAAACAGCTCCACAAAGTACGCTTCTACATAGGGGGAAACTGAGGCACGGTGTGGTTACAGGAATTGTGAGTTCCCACTTGGTGACACCTCCTGAATCCCAGTGGGCCACGCCACCTGTACCCCCTGTTCTTCCTCAGGGCCTCTTCCTAGGCCCTCTCCAGATACAGGAGAGTGCACTCTTGGGCTCCTACCTGTTCCTTCCACCAAAGCAGAGGTGTTTTGTGTTTGTGGGGTTGCAGGGCGCAGAGTCGTGGTTTCCAATTGGCAGGGTTCAAACGAGGCCTTGGGAGGTGAATGAGACAGAGTGGCCATAGTCCTGGAGTCATCTGTCACAGTAATAACTACTATTTATTGGTTATCTGCCAATGATTCTACTGAGTTCTAGATTAAATTTAAATCTCATTTAAATCTAATCTCATTTAATCTTCACAATCCACCAAATAAAAACCAGGGATATTGTTTTATAATGGAGGAAACTGAGTTCAGAAAGGCTAAGAAATGTGCCCAGGTTGCTAAGTCAGGATTCGAACTCGGGCTTCCTGACTTCTTCAGTCGCTCAGCAGTCTGTGCTCACTGTGGGAACCAGATGTGTTCTCTGCGCCGGGGACCGAGGTGAGGCTGGCGAAGTTCCTGCCCTCAAGGAGCCTGCTACCCAATTCGAAGAGATAAGTCGAAGGCAAGAAAACACAGGACCACGGGCATTCCAAGTCCGGACAAGGGAGGAAGACAAAAAATGTCGGCAGTATGTAAACAAGTATCTCAACAGGATATTTCATTTCTCAACAATACAATGGGCTGAGCAACCTGCAGAAAGCCTTGCCATACCAAACACCTTGGAATGCTGGGTAAAATATTCCCGTTATGGGTACAGTGAAGATGGCAAAAAGTTGAAGTCACTAGGGTCAAGGAAGAGGAACTGGGGTAGTTCAGTGGTAGACTGTGTCTGGTATACAGAAAGCTCTGGGTTCAATCCTCAGCACCACACAGAGAGGGGGAGAGAGAGAGAAAGACAGAGAGAGAGAGAGACAGAGATCAAAATATAAATAACAACACAAAAGCCAGAGGCCTAGCAAGCAGAGGGGTGAAATGAGACAGAAGCAAGCCCAGAGCCAGCCAGTTTCAGAAACACACGATTGTGAGTAGTAAAGACTTTGAGGGGTGGGAGGGACAGAGGACAAGGTAGGGAGATGAGATTCGCCCCTTCTCATATGTGCAACCAAAACCCTTGAAAAGTGACAACCTCAGAAAAACAATAGAGAGGGCTTTACCCATACGAAGGAAACCAGCAGAGAAAGCTGACCACTGATGGCTTCACCTGGACTCGAAGTGAACAGGAAAGTGTTCTTGCAATAATTCTAGAACCACCAAATTCGTGTCTATATAACCCAGAAATATGTCTCTTGCACATTATTAAAAAACGAATGAAGTATGACTGGGGAAGGTGACATTAAGTTGGTGACTAGGAAAGGGCTTTAGTGGGAGGGTTTTTTTGCAGTACTGAGGACTGAATCACAGAGCCGTACCTCAGCCCTTTTACATTTCTTGAGACAAGTCTTGCTAAGTTGCCCTGACTGGCCTCGAACTTCCAGTCCTTGGGACTCAGTCTCCCAAGTAGCTGAAGAAAGGACTTCTGAGATGAGGTTGGAATGAGGCTTTGTGGAAAAGAGCTTGCCAGGCAGAGAAAGTAGAACATGCAAAGGGCCCGAGGCAGGTCTGACCCTGGCCTGACGGAACGGTAGAACCATTGCTCTAGCAGGACTGACATTCAGGGAATAGGAAGCAGAGGGGAAGAGAGAGATCAGGAAAGAGGCCCTGGAGGCCCAGTGAGAGGCCTGGCTTTTATTCTAAGGGCCAAGGAAGCTTTCTGGACTTTAAGCAGGAGGGTAAGGTTTGCTGGCGTGTCTAGTGGGCTTGTGGGGAGAGTTCCGTGGAGCCTGCTCCATGCCAACTGGGGTTCCAACACTTTCAGGCTTCTGCAGAACACCAGCTTGTGCCGAGAGAAGCCCTGGGAGAGTGTGAGGCAGCACAAAAGTGGACAAGGAAGGCTGTCAACCCGCCACAGAGGCAGAACTAGGAGCAGAGCCCCCTCTCACCCAGCACCACTGCCCAGACTATGGATGGCGCTCCTTGATTCAGCTCACTCAGGAAGACGTCAGTAGCACCTGTGCCAGGTGCTAGCTCACCTGTGCCGGATGCTAGCTCAGCAGTGAGGCTCCACATCAGGAGGCGGTGGTCCTTCCCCAGACATTGCAGTAATAGACAGTGACAGCCCACAGAGAAAGTTCAGGGCCAAGAAAAGATCAAACCTTGGGACCACAGAGGATGGGTGAGCCTCCGTGCTTAGGGAGGCAGCTTGAGCAGCTCCTACTCTGAGGGGTCGGGGGACCCCACATTTGCAGTTGAAACTCCTGCCTCACCTTGAACAAAGGCTGTGTGTCAGGAGCTGGGCCTCTCACCAAGGAGCGGCAAAGACAGCTTCTGGTGGCCCCCGAAGGAAGGAAGAGGAGATGGCGGCTGGAGAAAGCAGCCACAGAGCTTGTCTAGTCCCTTCTCACTCCTACCCTCTGATCCAATCATCACAGCCCCCTGATGATGTCAGCAGGACGGGACTTCACAGATGAAGAAACTGAGGCCTCACAGGGAAGGGAGAGGGGCCCACACTACCACTAAGCCTCCTGTTCCAGAGCTCTGGGTCGAGGCCCTCCTCCAAGCCCACTTCCTCCGAGCTCCCCAGCCCAACTCTTCCCAACAGTCCTCCAGTGGCAGAAGCACCAGTGGCCAAGGAGCATCGAGGAGCAGGGAAATCCGGGGCAGCCAACTTCCCAGGCTGGGATTCCAACTTCTTCACAAGTTTCCTAGGAAGAGTTCCCTGGAATGGGGCGCCTAGAACGAACTTTATAAAATTCTCCACAACCAGCCAAGCGGAACCTATTTTCCCTCACAATGCAATTAACGGCACCAACATTTACAAAATATGATTACAAGCGCTTTGGTTAAGTAGAGGAAAGTATATTAGATAGCAGCGAGGGGTTGATCTTAATGTGCATTTTTTCGAGAGACTTGCATTTTCTTTGTGCAAATAAAGAGGCCCTAAATTCTCCATAGGCACTAAAATCAATGCAGTGGAACCATGATAACAAACACGGGCTCCACTTTTTGCTACATCCCCCAATTAATTAAGCCTTTCACGGGCATGTAATTAGGAACATTAGCAAGTCATAAAATTGCCGTGAGTCTTTAAATTATGTGCTGGCCCTCAGCAATTTGTTTTTAATTCCTTCTGAAGACAATGGCACTGCAGGGCCCAATAGATCTTCGCAGCAGCCCCACTGTGCTCCGGGTTATGGCGGGATGCCGCCTGCCACGGCTCCCCCATTTCTGCCCACTTCGGCTCCCAGGGCCCAGGAAGTGCTCCCAGCTCCGGTGCTCGCCTTCTCCTCCCTTCTCTCCCCACCACTTCCTCCTCCTTCCCTGCCTCCTACTCCTGCTTCCATGTACTTTCTCTCCCTCTGCCTACCTTTTTATTCTCTCAGGCTTCAGCCTCTTTCTTCTCCTTTAATTCCTCTATTCTCCTTTTCTTTACCTTCTTTTTTTTCTTTACCCCAATACCAGGGATCGAACTCAGGACCTTGTGCCTGCCCACTACCACTAAGCGACGTCCCTGATTCTAACTTCATTCAACTTGGCTTCCTCCGCCTTATTCTCTTGTTTTCTTCCTTTCCCTCTTTGACTTTCTCTTGTTTCTTCTTCTACTTATTCTTTCTCCCTTTTCCTTCATCCCCTTTTCCTTCTTTTCTTTCTTCCTTTCTTTTCTGCTCCTTGTCATCTCTTCCTTGTCCTCTTTTTTGTGTGTTCTATCGCCTCTGTTATTTTTATTCTCTCTTCCTCCTCTGTCTCCTCTCTTCCTCTCCTCCCCCCTTCCCTCGCCAGCCCCAGGCTGTCTTCTCCCTGTCTTCCCCATGACCTCTCAGGACCCTTGTTTCTGGCCCCTAAGTTCCTATTCATCCACACTGTGAAAGGCCTCAGAGGCTATCTAGCCTGGCCTGCCACCCTTTGATTTGTGGCATCGGCTCCACTCCTTGGAAGCCAAACTCTGAAGTAACCCAGAGGTGTCTGAATGAACTCAGGGCAGGAGTTTATGACCCCACTCCCACCTCTGTCCTCCCTCTGGGTAGGAGGCAGGGCGAAGCAAAGATCTTCGGTGTTTGCCTGGCTGGTCCAAGACCCCAGAAAGGATCTGTGTTGGCTTTGCATGCATCTGGTGGGACCCTTTGGGTCTCAAGGCAGAGAATTCTACCCCACATCCTTTCTCTTCCAACACCCCCTTCCCTACTCCTGTTGTCGCCCTTCCAAGCCTGTGACCACCAGCTCTAGGACTTGGGGAGTCAGGTCAAATCTTCTAAATCCAGCCCTACCCCTTCCTGTTCCTTGCACAGCTTCTCCTGTCAATCGAGTATTTCTACCTTGTGAATCGAGATGAACTTGCACATCTGGATGTGGAGCTTGGAGGAGCGGCCTCCCAGGGCCATTGGCACAATCCGCTCCTTTTTCAGCCTCACCTCCAAGATTTGCTGAAGTTCAGGGCAGGGAAGTTCTAGAAGTTCGATGGCCTCTGTCCCCTTTCCAGTGCCACTCCTGGGAGGCCCCACTCCTAGAGATCACAGACTTCTGTGAAATGGAAGAATTCTAAATCTTAGAACTGGAAGGAAAAGTACGGAAGAGCCAGCCAGGCCCGTCCCAGGCCCGAGCCTTGTCATCAGGAGCAAAGAGACCTGCTCACTCTCATGGTGGCTGCCACTCCTCTCCTCTCCCACCTTCTTCAGCGTCTCCTGTCACTGACAGCCAGCTCTTTCTGCACTGCAGAAAAGTTGGACCACATTACTCAAGCTAAAGGGTCTCTAGGGTCTCTGCCCTCCCACTGAGGTTAGTCAAGGACTGTGTGACCCATCTGAGCCAAGGCAGTGTGAATGCAGTAGCATGTGTCACTTCGGGGGGAAAGATTTAAGGACCCATGTCTCCATTCCTCCTCTCTGCCCACCCAGGAAGCATGAGGTGATATGGGTTGCCAGGTGGAACAGGCCTGGGATACTCAGCCACCTCTCGGTGGTAGCTTCCCTGGAAAGCTCCCCAGGCTGAGCAGAATTTGCCTGAACCTCTCTGAGGTTGGTAATGTGCATTACCTCAGTGTAGCCTGGATTTTCCTGACTAATCCACTAAGAAGCCTCTACTGGTTGAGCTCACTCATTTGGCCAGCCCGGGCTATTCATTGAACTTGGGTGGGATTTTGCCGCCTTTTAGTCAAATGCCTGTCCTGCCACAATCAAGAAATCCTTCAGGTCTGCTTAGTACTCTCTAAACAGTAATATTCTCGGGAGATGACCAGAGTCACCGTTGTTGTTTGGTCTCTGTCCTCACTTGAACACATTACCCAACAACAGCTATGATGAGGCTTTGAACATGGTTGGTATTACCCTAATGGACTATTCTCCGAGGCCCCTGTATTCCACTGCTTTCCTTGATGGTCCTGCAGGGGCTCTCAGTAATGCCATGTTGTATGAATGAGACTGACGTGCAATTAATACATGAGTGAATGAATTCTGATTTACACACAAAGAGGAGGCCTAGAATTTGCACAACACACCTATGAAAGAGCTAACATTTACCTCCCCTACCCCACTCACATCACTGCCTTAGAAAGAGTGCAGGCAGCTGTGAGCCTGTCCCTAGGGAGTCGGGACAATGAGGGAGGGCACACCTGTCCACTCTCACCAGCAGGTACAGGTGTTCCATGACCCAGCAGCTGCCTGGACTTCCAGCCACAGTCAAGGCTGTCTTCCTGTCTCCTCTCCAGGGCAGGCAGGGGAGCCCAGGAGCCCAGCCTGAGGCTCTACCAGGTCACATTTTGAGGCAGCCACATTCCCCGAAGACAGAGAGCTGTGATCAGCAGCCTGGTGAGCACAGTGTAACCTTGAGTAAGTGTTTTCTTGTTGTCATCTGCAGATCTAACGCAAAGCCTGCAGAGAATACGCGGCGGAGACATATATTACCCCCGGAGTTTTTTATCTCGCACATGTGACCCTGCCTATCATGAGCTGTGCATTTTATTCTCGCTGGTGGGACAAAAAAAAAAAAAAAACCACCTCCCACTGCAGCATATATCAAGGGGAAGAATGTTGAACTTTCTTTGCATTAATATAAATAGCTGTTTAGGCCTCATTCCCCAGCCTGGGACCCTCCATGCACCTGTCCTTCATCTACTCGATTTGGCATCTGGCTCAAGTTTGGTTTATTTAGAGCCCAGGTCGGCGGGCTTTTACATATTAAAGGTGCATTTAAAAAGAGCATTTTCTATTCTAATTTGGGGGAGCCAAGCTCTTTAGGGCTTTTGGAGCAGTGTCCACCTGATTTACATTTCCCCCTTTGGAACAGAGCCACAGACACACATTAGAATGTAAATAATAGTGATGGATACATGTATCTTTAAAGATCCATTTTCTCTCCATTTTTTCTCTCTTTGAAGGGAGGGGACAGGCCAGGGAGGAACTGGAGTACCAGACTGTGGGGCAGAGTTAAGAAAGCAGTCAGGACGTTGTGCTGGGTTTCTAGGGGGGCTAGTTCCAGGAGGTGGAGGTGGTGTTACCCAGGCCGGGGTGATGGGGTTCAATTTTTGGCTCCCATGTGACTTTGGGAACCTCCCTCCCCTCTGAGCCTTGGTAAACCTATTGGCCATGGAGAGACATCTGCATGCAAATGAATGAAGCGACACGTGTAAATGTCACAGCTCAGTGCTGGGCACATGGCAGGTGAGTCACTTACCCAATGTCAGCTATTGTTTATTATCACTGGGCTTGTAAATCTGCTCTTCTGTCCCAGACACCAGTTCTCCGAACACGGAAGGCTCTTTCTCAGTGTGTCTTAGCAGGACTTCACTCATTCAGCGTCAGGAAGCTGATCTGGGTCCTACTGTGTGTTGGAGAAAGACTAATTGAAGAGGTGTGGGTCCTCCTCTCTGCCTGCCTGCTGCTCCTGCCAAACGCTCCTGGCCACCATCTTGCTCATGCCACCATCTTGCCCATGCTTTCAAAGCCCTCCTGGACCACTTCTTCCCTCTCCTTTACCTGGACAGATCCCATTGATCCCCTTCCAGGAAGCCTTTCCTTGCTGGCTTTGATGGTCTCCTTGAGGGTCCAGAGTAGGCACTGCCATCACTATTTACTGTTCTCTAGGACGACTTGGGTCTTTATTTCCTACAGAAGTACAAGCCCCAGGAGGAGAAGACTAGTCACCAGCATAATCCCCGGATTGATACGTACTGGGGACTCAATAAGTATTTATCAAACGAGCAAATTTCAGTGTAACTGACACCTGCCACACAGCACCAGTGTTTTGACATAACGTGATGAATCTCTTGCTTCCAAGGGTTCCGGCCTAGTCAGGGACAGACCCATATGCAAGTTATGACAGGACTGACTGATACTGGATGCCAAAGAAGTTCAGAGAGGCAGCTGGGAGGCCAGGGGGGCTTTCCAGAGACTGTGGCGGTTCAGGAGGGCCTTGAAGAATAAGTAGGGGTTGCTTCAGAGGGAGCAAGAGAGGTGTCGAAGACAATGGAGGTTTTGATAGGAGAAAGACCCTAACTAGGAACAAAAAGAGATGGCGCTCTTCTCTGATCTGGGCCCAAAGTGTTTTTAGACTGTTGGGGGGATGGGCCCCATCTGGGATGTGTTTTCTAAAAGCGAGCATGGGCGGACCTAACTGCAAAGAGCCGGGCTGGGTATCCAAGTGGGGAGAGGGCCTCTGGTCCTAGTTTCTCTGAGCTGACCAAAGCTCAGAGACCAGCCCTGATTGCTGGACTCTCTGAGAGGCCAGAAGAGAAAATGTGGGGAGGTCGAGATGGGAAGGAGTCTTTCTGGCCTCCATTTCCCTAGCCAAGAGGTTTTGGGAGATAGACTGGTGTGAGAAATCCGGTGGGAAGTCAGTGTGAAGGCTCCTACCTGGAACTCCAGCACGGTGGGAGGCTGAGGCAAGAGAATCAACAGTTTGAACCCATCCCAGACAACTTAGTGACCTAGCAAGGTCTCGTCTCAAAATAAAATTTTTTAAAAAATGGACTGGGGAGGTAACTCAGTGCAAAGGCCCTGGGTTTAATTTCCAGTGGTAAAAAAAAAAAAATCCAGGAGGAAAGCCTGGAGACCTCCTTCTGATGCCCTTGTTGGGGGCAGGGGCAGGGCCAGGAGGTATGACAGCAGAGAGGGGAAAACAGGAAGGGAAGAAGAGGACAGGGGAGCAAGGGGCAAGGACTCGATGGAAAAAGGATGGAGGGGGGGAGGAGGCGAGGAAGATGGGCTTTGGGAAGCTGGGTGGGAGCTTGGGGGTTCTGTGGCAATTTGGGGAGAGGTAAAAGAGTGGGACGGGGGAGGGCAAGGAAAGGGGGCAGAAAGAGATGAAGACGTCCTTTCAACTTCCTCCTGGAGAGAAGAGGCTGGGCTGTGATAGGGAAGAGAGATGGAAAATCTCATTGGAGCTGTTGGTTCAAAAGAATTTGTCTTTGGGGGCTGGGGAGTTAGCTCAGTGGTTCCGGCGCCTGTCTTGCAAGCGCAAGGACCCAGGTTCAATCCCCAGTAACCACATACCATACTGGGCGTGGAGACTCACGCCCAGCAGCAACCAGTACCACATACCACAGTGCCAGGCGTGGTGGCTCATGCCTGTAATCCCAGCACTCAGGAGGCAGAGGCAGGAGGATTGCTGTGATGTGAGTTGGAGGCTGAGCTCAGGGCCAGCCTGAACCACAAAGCGAGACCCTGTCTCAAAAAACCTAAAAAAAAAAAAAAGAATTTGTCTTTGGAACCAGCTTTTCATCAGTCGGCTTTAAAGATCAGGATCCCTTGGAGGCTGCTCCATCTTCCTCCGTCTGGTTTCTCTCTCCTGCCCGTCCCCGCCTTCCCTGCTCTGTCTCTCTCTCCCATCTCGATCCCTTCTTCCCACTCCTGAGCTTCCCTGACGATCTGTCTCTGTCTCACTTCAATGCTGGGTGAAAGTAGGTCCAGCTTTCCCTGGCATCTTGAGCATGGGCAAGGCCTGGACTGGCAGAGCCACCGTGAGGAGAGGTGGGAAGAGCTGTGGGCTGTGGGAGCCCTGCCCTGGCTGCCTCCACTGCTCCAAGCCAAAGTCACCTTGACTGGCTACCCAGGTGCAACTCTCGCCTGCCTTGTGCCCCAGGAGGGGCAGATTGGAGCTGGCACTCCTCAATGCCCGGCACTGCTGCTGGGCTGGGCCACAGGAGCAGGCCTAGAAGAGCGGAGGAACCGGAAACAGGGCAGACTGGAGTGAGACTGAATGTCTATACAATGCGCCAGGTGCTTCTCCTCCCCAGGGAAACTGAGGCATCTGTGGAATCCAGTGGGACGCACGGCAGGCAGCAAAGGTGGAGTGGCTGGCCATCTGCTCTTTCCAGCTATCTCTCCTTTGATGCTGACATCTTATGTTCCCGACATCTTCCTGCAAGACAGCCTGCCTGGGTGGCAGGAGAACCCTCACTTCCAGAGTTCAAGCTGGAATATTCATGGATTTGGTTGTCTTGGACAGGATGGGGTAGGGGTGAAGAGGTTCAGAAGTTCCTCGGAGCCATCGGGGTCTTTTTCCTCCTACTTCTGTTCTTTCTCCTGGTTGAGGGCCTAGCCCAGGAGGGGTTATACCTGGGGCAGAGGGGATCAGATGGCCCTCACGCTGGGACCAGAGCTCTAAGGTAGGCCTGAGGCGCTGTGTCTGTACCCCACTCTCCAGAGTTTGGGGGAGACCTTCTGAGGCACCCAAACTCCTCCATATGCCCAGGCCAGCTTTTCCCAGGCATCTGGGCTGGGAGGGGCTGTACTTGGGCAGGAGCAGGGAGCGGGCCAGGCTGTGTGTATAGAGAGGCCTCAATTTCACAGGGCTTGCTCCTGAGTGAGTTTCGCATAAAAGGATTAAGGCGAGAGGAAGTGCAGAGGAAATGGGATGTTGGACACCTTGTTAAACGGGCTGTCAGGGCTCCCGGAGCGTGGGTGCTAACTCTATTCCCTGCCTCCACAGACAGCGGGCCAGGCCATTACCTGAGTGATCAAAGATAGGGCCACGGGAGTCAGAAGAGTCTGAGTCCGAGACAGTCTTGCTTGCTCTGAAGGCTGGGAGGCTGGGCCAGCAGGAGGAGCAGCCTGACTACCCACCACCCCTAGACTTTCTCTCTCAGACCTCCTCTCTCAGGCCTCATTCTGAAGACGCTCCTGAGGGGTCAGGGAGAAGGGGAAATGGGCCCTTCCTGAAGAGCTGTTGGCCCTGGGATCACATCACAGCATGTGTAGATTATCATTTCCTCCCTTATCTGAACATGGGGACATTCTTTTTCCTGAGCTCGGCAATTGGCTCAGTTTGTGAATGAGTCTGATCGGATCAGCACTTTTCCTGAGGAGATAAGAGGTTATCAGAAAGGGGAGTGGGCTTCCTCTGGGGAGAGCGGCAGAGAGAGGCTCCCTGAGGACCCGTGTGGGGATATGCGATTGGGAGCCCTGCGGCCTGAGGTCTAGACAGCTCAGAATCACACGGGGAACCCTGGCCTTCTTCTAGGCCCCACTGTACCACTAGACCCAGGCTCTCTAGGACCTCAGATAAGATGGGCAGGGTTTCAGGAGCCTTGGGGATTCTCCGGAAGCCCGTGGCCCTCACCTCCTCTGCTCCACATAGTGGGCAGGGTCTCTCCACAGAACACACCCGCCACAACAAAGGGCAGTTTCTGTGAATGAGGAGGGGCCAAGGCTCTTGGCATTGTCTGCTGGGCTTAACCCGGCACCTAACGGGCTCAGTCACCTCCCATATCCCCTCCCTGGATCGGGGGCTGATGAGAGCTGGTGCTTCATACAGGTGACGTGTGTGGGGTGTGCCCTTCTCATGCGCCCTCTGAGACATGGGGAGTCAGGGAAGAGTTAACAAGGAGCCCTTCCGCTTGTCTGGTGTCGGGGGACTTTGGGAAGACTCTTCCTACGCCCAGCCCTATGTAGCAATTTCTTTTCTTTTTTTTTTTTTTTAGGTTTTTTGAGGCAGGTTCTCACTTTGTAGTTCAGGCTGGCCCTGAGCTCAGCCTCCAACTCACATCACAGCAATCCTCCTGCCTCTGCCTCCCGAGTGCTGGGATTACAGGCGTGAGCCACCACGCCCGGCACTGTGGTATGTGGTACTGGTTGCTGCTGGGGTGAGTCTCCACGCCCAGTATGGTATGTGGTTACCGGGGATCAAACCCGGGTCCTTGTGCTTGCAAGACAGGCGCTGGAACCACTGAGCTAACTCCCCGGCCCCTATGTAGCAGTTTCTTAATGCTTCCCACAGAGGAAAATGAGAGTTTGGATCAAGGGTCAGCAAACTTCCTGTAAGGATCAGCAGGTAAACATTCCAGGCGTGGTGGGCCCCAAGTCTTCTCTCTGCTACTCAGCCCTATGGGGGAATCTCAAATTGGCGCTACCCAGTGCCTAGGCACAGCCAAGGTCCAGGAATACCTCACTTATCAGCCCTGAAATTTGAATTTCACATCATTTTCACATGTCACAGAATCCCTCCTTGTGATTTTTTTGCGACCTTTAAAAAAGTCACTCTTAGCTTGTGGCAATACAAACACAGGGCAGACCAGAGGGATTCGGCCAACGGGCTTGTCATTTATAGATTCTTGCTCTAGATGACACTGTTGAAGGCAGCTTTCCAATTCCGGGCGCACAGCTGAGCGCTGCCCTCCACCCTCACACATACCCCTCTCACGGTTGCCAGGGACCTGGCCACACAGGCTGCACCTCCATAAGACACAGACGCATGTGAGGGGACAGACCCTGCGCGAGGCCTGACCCCTTCGGAGCGGGAAGGCTGTGAGTCCCAGAGACGCCCAGAAGTAATGTGGTCTCACTTCAAGTCATTTCCTGAAAGTCAGATCCACTTTGCACAGGAGGACAGGAGCGGGAGCTTCCGAATTCACTCTTGGGGCCTCCAAATTAAAAGCCAAATAGGATGTAGCTTTTGCCTAGGCTGCGTCTTCATCTGTCAAGAGCGGTTACCTTCAGTGTCACCACTGGGGTCTGCTCCTGTCACTCACCCCACCCAGTGCTCACACGGCTGGCTTTCCTGAGTAACTGCACCCAGCAGGGAATCCATCCATGGGCCCACGACTCCCACAGGTGATTGAATCAGGAGGGGATGAGATTAGCGTTACTCTGGTCTGAGCTCCTGGCCATAGCTCCTCCCCTGGGGGCCTGTGTAAGAGACTCCCACAGGTTCTCTCTGGAAAAGGGTTGGAGTCATCCCATGACAGCAATATGTGCATCGCTGTTTATGACACCACAATTCCCAACACCTAAGTCCTGGAAGTGGCCAGTATATCCATCAACAGATGAACAGATAAGAAAAATCTGTCATGTATATATACAATGGAGTAATACTCGGCATTAAGAAAGATACATTTGAGATATTTGGGAGGGCAGATGCATCTTGAAGCCATAATACAAATGAAATAATTGAGACACGGAAGATTACCTACCTCACGGTTTATCTAATAACAGAGACCCAAAATACGAATAATGTAAAAAGCAAAATAAAAGAGAGATGGTAGAAAACAGGGAGGTAGACTCCAGAGATAGGGTGGAGGGAAAGGGGTCCAGAGGGGGAAGATGGAGTAGAAATGATTCAGATCTGATATGTATAGGTACCAGTTCCCCAAGGTGAACGTAATGGTCATGTATCACAAACATATACTAATTAAGAAAAAGGCTGGGAATTCTTTACAAAGCCCCAGCTATTTTAAAAGAAAGAAAAATGGCAGCCTGATTGTCAGAAACTGGGAAGGGAGGCAGGGAGACCCACAGGCCTCGAGGCACTTCGCTTCACTTCCACTCTGAGCGTATGCCGTCACTCGCTGCGTGGCCCTGAGTCACCTCGCTAAGTTTGAGTTTCCTTAAGTTGGAGACTCTCCCTGCCCTGGTCCCTCTCACGATTGCACTTTCAAGCTTACAAAAATCACATACAGCCTGAGACATCACCGCCCTCCCAGGCTGTGAGTCAGCGTGTCCTGAGAGACACACTGCGGACTGGGTCCTCAGGGGACCAACTGTCTTCCGCTTGTACCCACAGCTGGTTGAGAGGGATGTGAAAGCTGAGTTGTGCTGCTTCTTTGTCCTCCTCAGGACCCGGACCTGTCAGGCAAGTTCTGCATCCGTGGGAGAAACGTCCTTGGTATGGAGAGAAATTGAGTGAAAATTTGTCTCCTCTCTGAACCTTGGACTTCCCTTCTTATAAAATGAGGGTAACAGTATTGTCTCTAGGCTATGGTGACAAGCATCTTCATAAATGTTTGCTCTCGGCAAGTCAGAGGATCTGCCCCAGGCCTGCCATCCCCAGGCTTGCCGCGGGGACAGAGGAGAGAGCTGGTCCATTCCCATCTCCCACGTCCCCCACTAGCGCTGCGCCCTGGACTCGTTCACTCAAACCAGTCTGGCTGGGTTCCCTCAGCCCCGGGGGCTGTGCCAAGCTGGGAAGAGACCTCCAAACCCTGTTTCCCCAGCCCAGAGGCCCTGGCCCTTCCCTCTGTTCACACCCCGAGTCACCCAAGGCCTGGCCTCATGCCCTGCTGTCTGAGAATCCATGACCACATGCCCCCAAGACTACTGAAGGGGGGTCTGAGGGAGGAGAGGACACCCACACCCTCTTTCTCCCCAGCTTCCTGCACGTGGGTGCCATGACTTCTTTGTAAAAAAATTCAGTATTGTTGGAAAAGTTGCCAGAGCAAAATGTACTCCTTAGAAAACACTGAAGCACAGGAATACAAAGAGGACAAAAAGGAAAGGCTCTTGGTGTTCCTTCCTCCCACTCCAGCCCCCTCTCGCATCCCTGCCACACAGCCCCTGAAGGACCCTGGTCAGTGACATGGCCTCCTCATCTCTGGACCTCCTGCTACCATGTCCTGTACACAGCAGATGCTCAATAAATGTTGCTCGGTCAACATTATTTCTTTAGATCTTAGTGCAATCTTACTTATGGGGAAGCAAGATGTAGATAACATGGGTTCACAAAACGAGATTCTGGACAGAGCAACTCATTAGCAGGAAAATAATGTTTCTTTTAAGGACAAGATAGAGATGGGGACTCGAAGCCTCCGTTTCTCTACGATGGTGCGGACAGTGCTGTCTCTGATGAATGGATTCCTTTTTTTCATTATTCATGCATTCTGCAAACATTCATTGAATCCCTCCGATGTGCCAGCCTGAACCCCTACTGTGTGCCAGTCTCTGGGCTCAGCTATGGAAAAGAAAGACATTAAGATGAAGGAGAATGGCAGCTTCCTAGCTTTTCAAAATCAAGGGTGTTTTGAAGCCGGGCATTTAGCTCAATGGTTCCAGCGCCTGTCTTGGAAGCACAAGGACCCGGGTTCGATTCCCAGGTTAACTATATACAATACTGTGTGTGCAGACTCACACCCAGCAGCAATTAGTACCACATACCACAGTGCCGGGCGTGGTGGCTCACGCATGTAATCCCAGTACTCAGGAGGCAGAGGCAGGAGGATTGCTGTGATGTGAGTTGGAGGCTGAGCTCAGGGCCAGCCTAAACCACAAAGCGAGACCCTGTCTCAAAAAAAAAAAAAAAAAAGAAAAAAGAAAAAAATCAAGGATGTTTTGTGTTTTGACAGAGGAATGGATAGAGAAAACGCGACAAATGTGCATGTGTGCGTGTGTGTGCGTGTGTGTTTAAAGAAGGAAATCTTGTCATTTGCAACAACATGAATGGAAGACATAAAACTAAGTGAAATAAGCCAGGCACAAAAAGACAAAAACTGTAAGATCTTACTTATGTGTAGAATTTAAGGGTCAAACTCTCAAAAACAGAGCAAAGAATGCACATAACTAGAAAACAGAAAGACAATGAAATAGGGTCCGATGATTCAGGGATTCAAAATTTCACTTATGTAAGATGAATAAGTTTTGGGAAGCTAATGTATAACAATGTGACTATAGGGCCGGGGATGGAGCTCAGGGGCACCGCACCTGCCTGGCAAGGGCAAGGTCCTGAGTTCGATTTCCAGTATCTGAAAAAAACAAAATAATGTTACTATAGTTACCAAGATTATATCGCATACTTGAAATTTGCTGAGTGTTCTCGTTACACTAAAAAGACAATGGGAAACTGAGAAAAAGAGAAAAAAATGATAGCTTCGAGGAGATGAGTTTGTTAAGAAGCTTGATTATGGCACGGTTTCACAATGCACACACCTATCAGATTACAATATCCAATCATCAGGCTGTATATATAGTTTTTAATACTCTACTTCAATAAAGCTGAGAGGCGGAGGAGTGAAGACATTTTCCTGGAAAGGCTAAGAAAGGCTGAGGAGGTGTGAGAGCAGGGAGGGGGGTAGTGGGGCTGGATGGTGGGCCCAGGGAATCTTTCCAGCGGGTGGGTGGCAGTGGCCTGAGCCCAGAGCCCCTGCTGGTTAACATGTGGGAGGTGGGAGGAGGCTAGTCAGGGCATCCCTGGGCATAAGCTCCTGAAACCCAGTGCTACCTGCTGCTTTCGGGGTGTGACGGGCAGGGAGCTTCTGGGGTTAGTCTGAGCGAGTCCCTGTGGACCCGAAGGCAGGAGGAGAGAATGTGTAGGGTTTTTAAAAAGTGAAAGAAAAGGTTAAAAGAGGTGATGTAAGGGGCCGGGGAGTTAGCTCAGTGGTTCCGGCGCCTGTCTCGCAAGCGCAAGGACCCGAGTTCGATTCCCCAGTAACCATATAACAATACTGGGTGTGGAGACCCACACCCAGCGGCAACCAGTACCACATACCACAGTGCCGGGCGTGGTGGCTCACGCCTGTAATCCCAGCACTCGGGAGGCAGAGGCAGGAGGATTGTGATGTGAGTTGGAGGCTGAGCTCAGGGCCAGCCTGAACCACAAAGCGAGACCCTGTCTCCAAAAACCTAAAAAAAAAA
>PVIR01014337.1:0-40446 GCA_004026965.1 Petromus typicus | reverse complement strand
GGAACCACTGAGCTAACTCCCCGGCCCCCCTTTCACCTTATTTTACATTGAGCATTTTCTATTTCACAATATATAACATACAATGCTAGGACTCATTTACATCTTCATTTTCTCATACCAGAGAAAAGATGTGATATGTACCTATCTGTGCCCTGTCCCCATAATTTTTAATTTTAATATAAGACAAGGTCCATGGAGCAATTTTTAAAATTGAAATATTAAACAAAAGTCCTCTATTGTGCTTTGTGTAGATAAATGTGAAGAAAATATACATTTAAAATATATGATTAATTTTCCATGAAGTTATTCAACAATGTGTAACAAATCACCAATGGCCTTTATAAAATGTGTATGAGACCTAACTGTAAAAATGCAGACTTATTTAGTAAGGGATTCTATATTGTAAAGCAGAACTCAGCCTATCACAAACTCAGCTCATCAGAAGATCGCATAAGAAAAATGGATGACTTTAGCAAATTGAAAGGGATACTCTTTCGATGTAGTTTAATACAATATATATAACTATAATAAACCTCAGAATCTTAGCATTCATTTTAACTACTTCACTTCCATTGTTACTACAAAATCTGTTCACATTTAATTATTCTACATTATCCCTGAATGAATTTTCATGCCAATACAAATACTTCTAATTGGCCTCACTTGATGCATATAAATCTTAGACTATGTATTTATATATAACTATTTTATTGGAATTATCAAGTCTTTCACAAGTCTTGATTGCTTAAGCAGCAAAAATTTGTCATGCTTCAAATAGTCTTTATAATACATGAAGTAGAATAACTGTAATGAGTCTTTTCTACACATTTTCAGCAATTCTCTATTAGCAATTATCTCAAATCAAAATAGTCTTCAGTGTTAGATGTAAAAGGCCATGTTTAAAGAAAAATATATCTAATAAGTTTGACTCAGAGTACTGTCAGACTTTTCACTGAATCATGAACTTGACAAATTATGAAGCCATTAAATTAAATCCCCAGTAAATATTGTACATTAAATTGCTATGGAGCTTGTTGTGTAACTCTGACTCTCAAGCTACTTCTGGTGTTCCCCTGAAGAATAGAAGTTCAGTATTCAAAAAAATACACTTATCCAAGATGTCCTGATCTTAAATTCAATAAAAGTTATAACAGAAGCAAAGATTTATTAATAAGGTAGAGTTGGTCCCTACTATGTTATAAGATTTCTTGAATTTATTTTCTAAATTTGTGTAGAAACTCTTTCACAACATTGCACAAATTTCCATGGATTTAATGGTGATAGGGTCTAAGAGATTTCTAGTCTATATTTTTGTGTATGTGTTCCACATTTTACTACTATACCCAGTTGTCCCAAATAGCCCAGGTATTTGAATTCAATAACCTCAACTTCTTGAAAATGTCCTACTTGGATATTTTAAATACTATGTGCTTGACTATTTTTGTTTATATAAAGTCTCATCAGTTTTTATAAGTTGGCCAAGAACACTATCCACTAGGCTAGAAATATTCAGGGGAGAAGAGCTCACTTTAGAAACTCCTTTTAGAATTTAACGCAAGAAAAAAATTATTTCTCAGGAGAAAATAGTGGTTTTTTTATCAGTTCTTGTTAATAAGACTCGGCAACTCAACAGCTGCTTTTCTATGCCTCGCTGACAGCAAGGTTAGAGCCAAACTTTTGTAAATGTCCCAGTTTTCTTTCTATTTATCTTGGTGTACTTATTTTCATGGCAGATTTAACACTTGTTTTGAAGAAAAAAAGTAAAATATATATTTTTAAAAATAAGGAAATATTCCAGAAATATTGGAAAATATATATTTTGTATTTTAAAAAAATTCTATATTTTTGAGAGGACTTGATGTCTCACAGGATTTGCTTCTACTTGGCCAATGCTGCTCAAAGCAGAGCATTCAGAGCTTATCTTTAATTTCCAGCTTCTCTGATATTATAAACATTGTGCCAACTGTACTAACACGAGATATGCATTGTTTAACAATTTGAGGTATTATAAAAATGAATTACAGTTCTTGTTTCAAATGAAAATTCTATCAGACATACTCTTAATCCTTCATAGGAGATCATATGAAAATCTTAAAGATTGATGTTTATGTGTAGCTATTCCAGTATCATTTCCATTATCCCTCACACATGAACACACTTATGCACATTTCCTGTTTATAACCAATTAACTTAATTGGTGCAGAGTAGGAAACAATTTCTTTGAAGTCCCTACCAACTATTTGTACCAACTCTTGCTCTCCTTCTCAGAGTTGTCAGCTTTCATCTCCCAACATACTTTCACACCCTTTCAGTACTTGGTCCATAACGTTTCTTTTTAACTACATCCCTGTAATACTCCTTGAATAATTTGGATATTTCATCTTCAGATGCCACAATTCTTTATCATCAGCCATTATTAACATGGATTAACCTTTGTCCTTAGTCTTCACTCAAATTTTCACAAGCATTTTAATTTTTTTTTTTTTGGTTAAAAACAACTATCTAAAATTTCTCAAGTGTTCTCCATTATTTGAGAGGATGGCTGCTGACCTTATTTGTCTTAGACAAATACCCAGGGTACCCCTGCTGCCTCTTATTCTATGTTCTTTGAACATCCCTCCCCAACCACACATATTCTCCACATATTCAACTTTTCTGTTTAACTAACAATGAAGATAATTTCTTTTCTTGCTTAAGAAAATGTCCTCTGATAACCAGAAAAGGCTGATTATTTTACATCTTTCTTTGCCAGGATTCTCAATGTAGTATTTTGTTTTTCTTGCTGTTAACAGCAGTTTCCACAAACTTCTCCTCAACCCTCACATTCAAACTATTCAGACTCTTGTTCTCACCACTATCCTTTGTTGGCTCTTCTGAAAATCGCATGACTTCCTATGCACAAAATTAAGTATTGTGTCCTTATTTGTCACTTTCATTTTTCAAGACTACTGTTTTTATGCTTCTTTACTTGGCTTTCTCTGCTTGAGGGTAGCTCGTATAATTCTGTGGTTGGCTCAGAACAGACTTTTACCCTACCCACATTTGCAAACCTCTTAATATGTGTTTCTCTGTTCTCAAAGTAGAATAGGAGTCATCTGTAAAGCTTAGGTATTACATTGTACATGACAAGCAGAGCAGTTTTTGTTATTTCACTTTGAACTCTGCATTCTCCTTCACTTGCTCCCTCTAAAGACGTCCCACTTCATTTACAAACCACCAGTAAATCCATCTTGACTTGCCTATTTCTCTTAATAGTCTTACTCTTACAATTTACATCACTCTTTACAAACAGGGAAAACTCTACTGCACTCCAAAGTTTGTTTATTCTTCGTTAGCTGTACTTTCCAAATCAATGCTATAATTTCCAGTTTTATTTACTCTAATATTTGCTTTGGCTTTTTATCCGAGGTATCTATAGACTTGCACAGTTTCTCTAACTCAACTCCTTGCTTCCATCAAATATACCTCTCTATACACACTGTACCTCAGCAGAAGCAAAGCAAGGGTCTGTGAAGTCTGAACATTAAAATACTTAGAGCCTCTTTCAAAGAGAAAATATAAAATCATAAGCAGAAAAATAAATATTTATAGTTTAAAAATCTGCCACATGAGATGCTGTGTTCTAAAAGTACTGAAATGTTAAACATTCAAACCCTTCTCTCTGAACATTTCTTTAGACAACTTCAGATAAACCTACATACAAACTTCCTGATTTTCAGTTGGCTTCTCCTATAGAATGGCACCATATCCACAAACTCCAGCACTAGGAGGCCTGTTCAGTAAATGAATGCAGTACCTCAGCTTTATTGGATAAAGATAAGCCTACTTTTATTCCTGGAGTCATCCTTCGCAATTCTGGCTACAAATTTTATACAATGACATTTTAGAATATGACCTTTTTCAGTAGATCTGAGTTCAATTCCTAACATATTAATTCCTGTACAAGTTTATATGATGTTTCTGAGTCTCAATTTTTCTAAAGGGGAGGACTGTTGGAATATTATGCATGCTGAGAAAAATCAGTAAACTAGATGATTAAAGTATGGGAATTACTCACATAATGAAAAATAACAAGGAAAATATGAAAAAGAATTGAAGATGTAGTACAAAGATATAATCTAATATTCCAGAGAGGAAATTCAGGAAGAGACAACCCTGAAACATGAAGAATTTTCAGAATCACTTGGACCATGAATCTGCAAAACAGAAAATAAAACCAGTGCTCAGAAGTATAAATAAAATTAACCTATTTCTAAGAATATTGTAGAAAATCACAGGAAACCAGAGAATCTTGAATGTACTACTACCAAGAAACAACAGATTATTTGAAAGATAAAACCCATTAGACTGAACAACTTCATGTCCTGATAACTGATGTCAGAAGACCATTTTTAAAATAAGAAGAAAAAATTGTTCAAAGTTTTAAAAGCAACTACTTTAACTTACAAATCAATACTGACTGAAACTCTTATGTTCAGAGTGAGGAAGAAAAGTTGTTCTTCAGGCAACTCTTGAGATTAAGACAAGCTGGATCTAGACTCAAGGGAAGCAGCTGAATCCAGAAGTAAACAACGGGTGGGAAGATCTAAATAAATCAGCCTGATTTCATCCTCAGTGGATCCTGGTGCTTGTGTCTGCTTTTCCCATGTGGACCATGTATCCCAGATATTCAGGGGAAAAATAGAAACAAATGCACTTATCTCACAAATGAAGACCAACAACACTTGAAATGACAAATATAAAAATTCCTACCTGGTGCAGTTGAGGAGCCTGGTGAAACGCTAATCCAAAGTTGATGTCCATGCTTCCCTTTTTGGGGAAACCCTCTTGCTCTCAGTCTGTCTAACTACTTGGAGCACTGAACCAAACATTTTTATTTATTCAAATTTCACTTCTAGCTATGAGCAGCCTCAAATCTTTCTTTCTTCTGTGTGCAAATTGTACTTCGTGGTACATCTTTTCTAGTTTCATTTTATCCTGTCTTATATCACTGTTATCTCTACACAGGCTTTAATTCCTTAAGAAGTTCTGTTCCTTGAGTGCTCTGCTATTTAACTTGTTTGTCTCCGTATCACCCGCAGTGTCTTATGTAGTACAAAGAGTCGTTGACGAAAGCTGCTCCATTCATGTTCAGCTCAGCTGAATTCAAACTGTTGAATGAAAGATGGAGTGAATGAATACGTATTTAATAAGATACTATTTTGTGGTAGGAATTAGTTAAGAGATAAGCTAATGTTTACTATTCACTTTGTTTCACACAGTAGCTTGCAACTAGTATTTAAGTTTCAAAAACTATGACTAAAAGTCTAGCCTAATGTATTTTAAATCTTTTCTGTTGTTTTTGTTTCATTTTGTTTTGTTTTTGTGCAATTCTCAGGATTTAGCCTAGAGTTTGAGAATGACAGACAAGTAATTTACCACTGAACTATTATAAACCTAGCCCATTTAAAAAATATTTTGGGACAAGTCTCACTAAATTTTCCAGGTTGGCCTTAAACTTGAGATCCATATTCTCCCAAGTAGTAGTTATTATCTGAAATATTTTTCTTCTTAAAGAAAATGGGTATATAACATTTAATTTTTTTCTTTTGATTCTTGAAAACTGATTTGCAAATATTTTTATCTATTTACCAATAGCTGTGAATAAATGGTGATAATAATTGTGTTAGTAAAATTGGTTTACACTTTTGATTTCACATAAAAATAGAGAAAAACTACCATGATCTACAATTAATGGTATAAAAGTATACAAGCACATGTTTTCAGAATTAATGGTATTTCTTTGTGGAAATGAAAATCAAAAATTGCTTTGTTAAATATTAAAGGATGACGCAGCTTGTGTGTGTTCAATGGGTTGACATGTAGTTTGCATGCATAAGGCCCTGAGAATGATCCCAGGCATTGCAAAAACAAAAATTAAAAGCGAATACATGTTTAGTTATCTGGTCTCTTGATTGGAGGCATTTTAACATGACATTAGCTAAACCGTTTACACTTTTAAATATCAACCATGACTTATTAATTTTCGACATGTTTGCAAAAGATCATTAATGGCCAATAGTATTGAAAAATCAGTGCAGAGGTATAGATCCTTGGTTCGTGTTGAGTACCTACCATCAAAGCCTAGATGAAGGTTAATGGTTAGATATTCCACTTCTGTTAAAGACACACACTTTCAAAATCCCTTTAAATTTGTCACAGCAATTTTCCCAAGAAACGTGGAAATGCAGCTATTCACTCACAGCTGGATGCATAGGCTCAGAGGCCCTGTAGTTGCCTTCTCATTTCTCGATGAGACTCCTTTCCTGTATTGACTGACCTCTCAGAAAGCTCCCAGCCACCTGCTGGGAAACAGTGCCATCAGCAGTGGCAAGCCTCTAAAGTATCCCTTGACCTTTGGGTCTTGGCTCCTTTGAGAGGCCCTTGGTCCTGTTTGGATCAAATGTGATCTCAGATCGGTCACTGAGTGCTCTTGACTGATCTTTGCAGAACTTTGCTTAATGCCTTTATGAAACCATGAAGACTAGATTAAGGGAAGTTTACTATTTGTCAACAACCCTTATCTGAAATATTGAATTGTCTATGGCTCAGAGCACAGAACTTTTCATACTTATGGCCTGGTTGAGTACACATTTTTCTTATTGTATACATTCAAAAGGTTTTGTAAAAATATCATAGATACAAGTGCATTTGCATTTCTCCACCACCATGGTGTATAAATTAATAAAAAGAAAAGTTATTATTATTCAGTATCCTCATGTCACTTTTTTGCCAATTGAATTTAATCTACATTGTTATATATTAGTATTTAAGAATTACTGACAAAACAGTTGTGTTATAAATACTTTAGTTCATGTGTATTAAATTCTGTGTGTTGAATATTATTCTAGTTTATAAAGCAAATTCCTACGATGCCAGAGATAGTATTGATAATAGTTTATGTTCATATCTCTCAATTTGGCACAATTCCTGATATACAGATAGTGCTGATTATATCTATTTGTTGAATAAACAAGTGAAGACAGTAGTTAATTTATTTGCATTAGTTCCTAACATTATCTTTGATATGGACATTATTTTTCCTATTCATTATTTGTTGGCTGAATACCAGTTTTGCCACTTATACAAAGAAATATCATAGTGATACTTGGGAGCATGACTACGACCAAGAAATCATGTCACAAAAATAGCTGCATAGATAGCAACTAGCTGGTTATGGAATAACACAAGTTCATTCTGATTTGGTGGCTGAATTGTCTCTATGCTGCTATGAATAACGCTTATGGTCAATGAAAAGATCCCTTGTATTAAGGAGCTGAAGCTTTCTTCTACACAGAATGTAAGATTATGCCCTCAGGCATAAATACAGCATTTTGGGGAGAGTGTATGTATGTATCATCTAAGTTGCAGAATTCTTGATTGTATATTTTCTAAATTAGCAAGATTAGGAGAAATAATCTTAGTATAGGACCCTACTTGCATTCTGACTATTAAATCATTTATCTTAATTGTCTTTAAAGAGATTATCTTCATTTATAACTTTTCTGGGTGTCACAGTTGTTTCCAATCAGGCCTTGGTTAATAATTTATTGTTTTACGTAAGTCTTAAACACATTACATTAACTCATAAGCATAGCTTTACATTCATTTTTGAAATTGTTTTTATAGTTGTAATAATTCTGCACCATCTTTAATGTAAAACCAAAGTTCAGAAGACTGCAAAGTTGTTTAATTTTACAGTTTTAAGACCAAAAGATGAAATAGTATGTTGGTGCGGTGACAAGTTTCACTTGCATCTGTAAGGAAAGACAGATTTACATTGTGCCAATAGCGATCACATCTTAAGTTCCAATTAAAATGTGACTTTTTAAACTCAATAAGCTCCATGTGACAGTTTAGCCATCTGTTGGACTAAACAACCACCACTGAATTGAGCCTAGATAATTATTTCGATAAGAACAGTGCTGGGAAAAGTTCAACTCACATTGCAGTTGAGAATGACAGCTAATTATGAAGAGATAATTAGTAGTTGTAGTACTTATATTCAGGGGAAAGTAGGGATGCATTCCCCCAGTGTAAGTACAGATCATGGGTAGTGTATAATTATGTACATTTTATCATTATTTTTCATCTTCTTTTACAAAATGTACCAAAGAGTATATTTACTAAGATGTCATTCACTTGACAGAGCAGGCTGTTTTTCATAAGTTATTCTTTGCATTTGATATTTCTGTTAGAATATTGTTGTTATATGGATATTTTGGTGCTTCATGGCTACTCTTAAGGAATCTTTAGATCTTGTTTCTGGTGACATCTGACTACAAATCCTTATCACGCCCTGCTATTATGTGCCAGGAGGACCTTAAAGCAAGAACATTAGAATAAGCTGTCAGCTGCTGAGGGAAAATCATTTCTGATGACAATGATTCTCAGAATTTATATTAAATAATCACTTTAGACTCCTTGTGATAAAGTTGTTGTATAGAAAGCATAACTGAGTTGGGAAATGGATAGAAGCCAGTTATGTGGAGAATTTAAGCACCTGGCTTTTGTCTTTAACACCATCACCAGGCACAGGTTGCTCAGCCTGTGCACACTGGGAGCCCTGGCATTTACTGCTGCTTCTCCAGTATTGGGGGAAAGGATTTTACACATGGTGCCCTCAAGGCAGAGACAGAATCTCCGTGACTGGCTCTTTTATTCTCATTTTCAGTGTGAGTCCAAGCTTGATTGTGTTTCCTATCTAACACATCATTTCCTGGCACTCTAGCTACTCCAGTGCTACAATCCTATGAGTTTCGATGGCATCAGTGCAGAACATGTGATTCAGTGTGACAAGTCATATTTTTATCTTTATGCCATTAATGACAAAGGGTTAGATTCATGAGAAAATAAAGAGCAATTTCAATCATCTTAGAATGACATTACAGTGTTTATGCTAAAGCACAAATTGGAGTTAGCTGTGCAAGGGTTCCTTTTCAGTATTTAAGGTTTTTAGAAGCTTGTTGAGGCCTTAGTTATAAAATGAGGATAATTCCTTGTTATACATTATTGCTTCCAATTTACCATGTGGCTTACATTTGAAGCCAACATTGCTATATACATAGTTGCATTGTTTTGAAAAAAATTACAATTTTCTATAAAATATTTTTCCAAACAATATTTCATTATTTTTCAACAAAATGTTTTAAGGATTGTTTGGAGCCTCAGATAATGAATACTATGGGCTTCCTTTGAGAAATAAATCTTTTATTATATATTCGAGATGCAGAACTTTATTTGAAAAATATATTACATTATACTACAAATGTTATTATTTTATTCTACTTTTTACAACGGGTTTGAATCATTTATAGGAATCTACAGCTATTTTTAGTCAACTTAGTTTTTAGTTGAGCTCAGTATTTTTTATATAAGAATTTTTTAGAACATTTTATTAATGATAAACTATGTAAAAGTACTAAATAAACAGCAGACTGCAGAGGCAGAATGAGCTGAAAATTAGAAAATATGAAACTTAGCTTCTAGATCAAGCTAAATTGTCCTTTGGCAAATGGCTTAATCTGGCCTTAAGTTTCTACAAATATCAGAGAAAAATGATGCCAAGTCATTTATATGACCAATTACAGTGATAAAATTATAATTCTATCATAAACTCAGAATAATTCCATTTTAAAAATGATTTCATATATGCAAAGAATTTTATACTTTTTACTTTACTTATTTTTCATTCAGTAGGCAAGAGTACATGACTGCTTTGTGGCAAAGTGAACATTTCTTAAATCTCGAGATACTCATTTGTCAGGGAAACTTATTCTCTTGTTTGACTCATGTTGGACCTTCTGGTTTCAGAGAGGATCAATTTAACATATCAGGAAAAGAACCTACAGTCCTTGTGAGATTGCATAAATCATTGTGATGCATAAGTAATAACTGCATAAATTATTATGATAGATATGTTACTGCCTTAGAAAGATATCTTTTCTTTGTTATTAAAATGTAAACTAATATGAAAAGAAATACTACCATATGCTTTAATTTAGAAAAGACAATTTGCCTTCTGTTCTCCCTACTCAAAAAAACTTACATGTTTAAGAAACTTGTATGTGTGTTAATACAGATCAATCAGTTTAATAAAATAGCTTTGTTTTATATATATTTCTAATTTTGAAGAGAAATAGCTGATATAAAAGAGGTAACAAAAACAGAAGTGTGTATCTCTGAATACCATGCAGCTATCAAAATTGAAATGAAAAAATGGTAAAAAGCAAAATTGTTGATATTTCATTTAAGATCGTTACTTCCATCCCTGAAACCAGATGAAGGACCTTATAAGGTAGTTTGTCAAAGTATGAACTCTCACTCTTGTGTGCATAATACTAGTTGCACTCAAATAATTTGCTTCCCTTATTTCCGAGTGGAATGTCTTCCTTTCCACATTTTCTGTAACACCTTTGCCTCAAAAATCCTTTATGGAAGAAGAACATTAATAAACACTTAATTCCCAGGTAGTTTATGGTATTGAACTATGCAAGGTTTATTTTTTAATGAGGCATTAATTTATAGCTTAGTATTTATTTGGTTCTGGACTAGATTGCCTAGTTGATAAAATAGGAAATACAAGAATTAAGATTATACTTCTGTATTTGTATGATGCTTTTTAAAGGTCTGTTTCATTTGACCATTTTCTCCATCATCAAAGCACGTATGTGTCCTTCTGATTGCCCTTCATCTCAGCTTTAGTTTCTGTAGCACCTTCCCTCCCATCTCAGGAAACTTCTCTCTTTTTTTTTTCAGACAGGGTTTGTACTTTGTAGTTGAGGCCAGCCCTGAGCTCACTGTGTAGCCTACGTGAGCCTGGAACTCATAGCAATCCTCCTGTCTCGGAAGGGGTCTCTCTTTCTTGCAGATGCAGCATTCTCATAAACCCGCTGCTCTGCTGTCAGTCCTCTAGCCATCATCCCAGACACCTCACAGGTTAGGAACCTGTGCTGTGTCTGATTTTTTCCACACTACACAAATTCCAGACAGTCTGAGTTGTCTGATTTTAGTTAAGAATGTTATTTGAGACATAAACCCAATTAATTAACTAAAGTAGTGTAATGTAAGTGTTAAATGTCAAAGTTCATAGATGGAATATAGAAAAAAGCACCATTCAAGTTTCTTTCCAAAAATTTAAAGGATCTCAATTAGTTAAGAGACTTCTAACTAATGATATCTGTACATATTTTGGGCTAAGGCTTAGAAAGCTTTTCGGTGGCATACCACAATATATGATAGTTGTAAGATAATTTTATTTTGTAATCTTACATTATTTGATGATTCATGTGGTTTAATTTTTATGTTAATTTTTCCTATATCATTTACTTAGCCTAATTAAAAATGTTCTGTGTCATTAAGTTCGTCATCTTTCAGCTAGACGATTTTGCATGTGATTATAGGAAAAACAATGGAAAGGTTTGTTTTTTTTTTTGATTATCAAAAATGATATGGAGAGTTGCAAATAATTTGTAGTTAATTAGGAGCTTAGTTGTGAAACTAATTAATTTCTATGTGTTATATATTGACTTCCAACAGTACCTATTAAATTATTAATAAAAATTATTTTATAAATAAAACAAAACATGCATTTACACACATAGGGGAATAATCTTCCATCTAAAACATCAGCCTTCTAATATTTGCAAATCATATTATTCAAGACTGACTTTTTAGTCTCTATGTAAACTAAAATATTGTCATAGCATTTTAACCTAATTACTGGTCACAATTTAGACCATAAATATCCATGATCTTAGTATGAGAACTGTTTGATGCCATCTGAGGATCTGATAGTTTTTCAACTCTGTTCCAGCCTGTCATTTTGTTTTGTTTTGTTTTTCTGTTTGTGCATTGTCCTATAATAAAGACTACAGGGCTTGTTTTATTTGCAAAATCCAGTCAGCAATTTCGCCAGTGCTGGTTCCAGCTGTAATGTCAGCCTGGACTAAATATTTTTGACAGCAGGACTATAGGAGTGATGATGGGTCTGTGTAGCCATTAGAGCTTTAATCTCTAACTAGCTTTCATTTTTTTCATCTTTATAATTTCCATTTCCTCTCTCTCCTGAAATAAAGTCATTTGAAATACATGGATACTCCTGCACATGTTGGTGGTCCTCTGAGCTCTTCGGAAACCAGCATTGGCCTGGTGATGATACTGTTAATAATTTCTCCATACTTTCTTTCTCTTTTTTTTTTTAGTCTCGACCTATCCCTTCCCACCTTACTTCAGCAGTTGCCGAGAGTATCTTGGCTTCAGCCTGTGAGAGCGAGAGCAGAAATGCAGCCAAGAGGATGCGTCTGGATAAACAGCAGGTACTGAGGACTCTTGGAGTCTGGTTTTGGCCAGCGACAGCAAGTCTAATCCATTAATGTAGAAAAGCAAGCTCTTGAATGGATCAAAAATGCACAGAGAGAGTTTGCAAGTCTTTAGTTATGAATTTGAATTTGAATAATGCAGGGCATAAGGGATCAGCGGAGATGAAACACACATTTCCTGTGATGAATAAT
The DNA here is from genome assembly GCA_004026965.1 of Petromus typicus. Classification (NCBI taxonomy): domain Eukaryota; kingdom Metazoa; phylum Chordata; class Mammalia; order Rodentia; family Petromuridae; genus Petromus; species Petromus typicus. The sequence goes on along the minus strand of PVIR01014337.1, from coordinate 27,895 downwards.
GGACGGTAGTAAACTCAACTTACAATTCTGCTGATTTGAAGACTAATTACTTGTTAAGATGCTCTGACCAATCATTTGTAATAGTTTTATGAATTTACTTTATCACTTATCATTATATTTGAATAAAATGAACCTTTAATTTTCTCTGACCCACTGCCAAATGCCATTTGGTTATGCGGTGGGCAGTGAAAACACAAAATAACTTTGTTTTTTATATTGGTGATTGAACACAGGGGCTTTGCACTGCCAGTTACAAAAGCAATAAAGTTGAGGCCTCATCTAATGAGAATCCATACCCAGGGTGCCTCCCTTCTTAATCAGTCACTGACTCTATGCTCGCTGTACCTTGTGTCTCAGCTGAGCCACAGGCCTGGGTTGGGAGGACTGGTGCACAGCCGGTGTGTTTTGCCTGCTAGGGTCTCAGCCAGTTGTTCCTCTGGTTTATCTGTGTCTTTCTGTCCCCCTCATCATCCATCTCTTGATGGCCTTTCTCTTCTTGCACCAGCTCTTTTTTTAAGTTACTCATAATAAAGAACTGAACTATAGAATATTATATTAAATGATATGCTTGAAAGTTTGCTGTGTTCTGGCTTTTTAGTTATTCTTACAAAAAACAAACTTGATGCTTCGTATTTCTTATTGATGCTGAGATAAGGGGACTAATTGAGAATATGATGGTTTGGCTTTGTTGGTCTGCAAGGTTTATGACTGGTGAATGGGGGACCCTCATGATCACCTATGCACAGAAGGATTCTTTCTGGGCTCTGAAAGAGTTCAAAGGACCTGAGCTTTATGGGGGAATAAGGAAGAAATGATTTTCTGAAGCACATTCTTAGATTTGCTGGAAACCTATTGGGCACTACACAGATTTTTAAAAAATTATTTACTGTTGTCAACAGTGGCATGAGAGTAGGTAGCATTATTTTGATTGCCATAAGAGAAAACTGAGGCTCAGAGACATGAGATGATTCACACAAGGTTGCTAGTACAAAGACAAGTCGGGTGAAATGTAATTCCTGAGGCAGACACTAGATCTTTTGGGGCTTATGAAGTAGTTTCTTATTGATGATGCTCTCCATGCAAAAGCCTATGGCCTAGAAAAAACTCACGAGACTCCTGTCCTTTTCTCTTTGTGCTTCAATGGAGTAGTTTTCTACTGGAAAATTATATGCTTCATTCACTAACATTTTGTACTGTACTGGAACTAGTGAACCAAGATATCAGGTTGTCAAATGTTTCACATTTTCCAAAGCATTCAGTTCATTGGGAAAACTGATTACATACTTTGAACTCTTCCTTAGTGTTTATAATTTTTACTGCAAGAATATCTAAACTATTTCTTCTCATTCCCAGCATCATAGATTTCCTTTGGGATGACACAGACCTCTAGCATGTGTTCTTCTTTCAAAAGCAGAAAGTCAAGGGAGCCCCCTTATAATTGGATCCAAACCTCTGCCCAAACAGAGGGAAGAGTTCTCCAGAGCACTGGTGCATGGAGATTGTGCTGTCAGGGTGCTCTCCTAAGCCAGCTCAGAGTTCAGAGAATTGGTTGTTGACTTGAAGATGCTTCCTCGAGAGCCCCTCACTTTCTGTAGGTTCATAAAAGTTCAAAGCTAGGAGGCTGAAACCTGTCTCTGTTTAGCCACGTGTCCAACCCTTTGCCACCAGCGAGAGCTGCCTGGAGAGCTGTAATTGTGTGTGTCCCTCAGATTTTATGAGGCTTGATGAATTAATTGGATTTTATAAAGCCTTTGAGCTATGAACATGAAAGGTGCTATAGACATGTTAAATACTTTATTTCAAATGTCCATTTTGCACTAAAATCCAGAGGAAGCTTGTAATTATGCAGCCCTAGCCCTGAAGCAAGCCAGGGGCAAGGAGAGGAGTGTGTCCCTTCCTCAGAACTCACATTGAACCAAGTTCAGCTAGCTTTTCATGCATTTTAAATAAAACCATCATTTCCTTTCTTTTAACAAGAAAATCTGGAATTTGTGTATGACCTAAGAAATCTTTCCTTACTTTGATGAGTCTAAAGTATAAACAGATTTAGACTGTTTCTATAGTCCTGTGGCATAGCTCCACAGGAGCTGGGTGGGATGTCATTTTTTATATGTCTTTGTTATTTGGGTATCAGTTCATTTTTAACCTTTGCTTAAAAGCAAAGATCTCTCATTTTCTTGTTCACTTTGAACAGAGAGAGGCAGAAAATGAGAGAGATTAGAGCCAGCTATGTGCTGGTGGTTTATCTCTGATGGATGTATACTCTTTACTATTTTCACCTTTTATTTATAGGCTTGATGATCGTTTAGTGTGAAGTACTTTTCTTCATTTCTAGTCAATTTTTTTAGTTAAATTAGTGGGCAGTCTTATATGAGGCATATAAGATGCTTCACTTAGACCAGTAACCGAGGTTTCCTGGCAAGAACCCAGTAGTTATTGCCCTTTAAGGACAAAGCAGCAGATAAGAGGTGAAAGTTTTTTCAGTGACGAAGAAAGAGGGGGATTCAGTGTTCGACTCTGATCTTACCCTTCTGACTTGTCCGGCAAAGAACCCAGCAGAGTTGTGGCATGTTTGTACCCTGTGATGTAATGTAAAACGAGGAAACAGAAAAATCACATGTGGAAAATTAACGCTTCCCTAAGTTATTTTTTTAAAAAAAACTTGCATGTATACTTACATTGTCCAAGACTTTAAAATATTTGATAAGTTCATCATTTCCTGCCACTAGTTCTTCTTTCCTACCACTGAATTCATTGAAATCTCTATTTCCTCCTGAGGGTTGCTTGTTCCGTTAGGCAGCACCAAGTGGGCATATTATTTAAAATGTAATTGTGGGTGCAAAGGTTGAGAAGGTAGCCCCAGAAAGGTGGTGACAATTATAACAGACTTTCTATTTGTCATGAGCACATTGGAACACTGTCCATAATGTTACAATTAAGACAGCTTTTGACACAAAGAGCTTTTCTGTCACATTTCTTTTTTCTGTAACATTTACCAATTTGAATACCTTGAAGAAGGCAATATTTTTCCCATAGGGTTTAATTCTTAAGTTTAAACATTGTCATCATAGTTGTTGGCTGTGACCTAACATCCCACACTCCCCAGACTCCACTCTTAATCATCCTCAGCTTTTTATTCAACTCCTAGCATTTCCTTTTCTTATGTACAACATTTTGGAGAAAAACCTGTATGTTTGGATTTTTCATCATGTTTCAACCTAACTGTATCATCCACAGGATAAAATATAGTATGTAAGAACAACAATGCTCCCCTGAAGGTAATGCTTGGACCATATCCTATTTCCTATGTCACACATGTAATTGTAAACCATTTGGGACAGAATCTGCTTTGCAAATTGCCTCATTCAAATGGACCTTGATGCTCTCATTTGTAAGAACATCAGCAGCAACAATACCGGAAGCATTTATGGATGTGGCATTGTAGGAGAGATTTTCTAAACCTTTTCAATGTAACTGAAATGATTTTTATAGAAGTGGAGAGCATGAGGCTTAGTGCAAGCAAATATATTCCCCAAGGTTACAGGGCTGCTCCGGATGATGCTCCATGCTGATCCAGACTTCTTTCTTCTTAAAATCCTACATCCTGTTATATTTTTACAAATATTTTCAATCATATAGTTTTAATAATTTAAGAAACAAATTAATATAGGGAGAAGAAATAAATTTTATGGGTTATTCCATCAGCTAGTTTCATAGTATAATTCTGTCAATATATTTTGGGGGGGCAAAACCTTGTTTTATAAAAAGCAAAATATTATAGTGTAGCCTTCCATTTCACTTAATTTTGAGGTACTTATTCTATCACTATGAACCTTAGAAATTTTATTTTTTTAAAGGCATTTTCAGACTCCATTATGACCTTTCTATAAATTGTTAAAGCTGATTTTACTCCTGTGAACGTCATTTGAATGTGAAAAGGAAGCTTTGCCTATCATTTTTTCAGATAAATTACAAGAAATGGATTTATTCGGTCAAAGAGTAGGGAGGCTTTAATTCTGAATAAAACATAAATATTCTTTAAATCTCCACTCTTTTCCTCCAAAACAATTATTTTAGCTCCTCTACAGGCATATGACTATTTCAAACTTATATTAACTTCTAGGACTCTCTGCCTCTAAACCAAGAGTCTAACCCTATCAAACACAGCACCTCTTTTTACAATAATTACCTTGAATGTCCTACTCTAAAATATGAAATGCAATTTATGCCTAATATAAATATCTGTGCTCACAGTTTTATAGATATAATATAAATCATAAAATAAAATAATGCATAATGAAACATAACCTTTTAATATGGAAATGTAGGAATACTAAGGCATGCAAGACAGAGCGAAGTCATCAGTTACCTGAAGCTGTACATAAAATCTAGGGAAGGAAGCAGCTCAGCTGTATCCTGATAAGTGGTTGTTACCCCATTTACAGTGGTTAGTGAAACAAACTTTCCAAGTGGTGAGGAAGTTTCCAAATTAAACAAAACGCATATTTCCTTGATTACAAAATACTGATATTTCAGATGTATGTAAATCAATATATAGATAAAATCAGCTCAGAAATCTTATATTTAGAATGACTATATTTTTTAGATTAGATAATTCAAAAATAGGATTTCCTCTGAAAAGTTACTTAGCTGAAATCTTAAAAACTCACCTGAGGTGGGGCTATGGGAAAAAATGAGAATTAAGTTGTGTCTTATACTGGTACAAATCCCCATTATGGAGTGCAATCATGATGTGTATATTTAATGTACCAATAAAGATAATTAAAAAAAAAAAAAAAAAAAAAAAAAAAAAAAAAAAAAAAAAAAAAAAAAAAAAAAAAAAAACTCACCTGAGAACGAAACAAATTCTTCTTCACAGAAGAGTGTGGGGACGTGTTGGGGTCCTAGTCAGCCTTTCCCTCGCCGACTGAATGTCAGGATCACCTGCTCTTCAGCCTTCGAGTGCCCGCGGGGATTGCTAATGCAGACTGTGAGAAACACAGATACGCACAGAATCCTCTAGGATGTTATTGCCTGAAGGAGAGCGACAAGTTTTCAGATCTGTTCCCAAACAGAATCGGTCCAATATACTCTTTCTATTTTGAAAGACTGAGCATCATACTTGAAACCCTCAAACTCTCATGTCAAATGAATTTCCTGCCTCATTTCTTTCTTCCTTCATTTTGCTGCTGTTTTAAAAATTTACCACAGCCTAAAAAAAAAAAAAAAAAAAAAGTTGTATGGTAAAAGCAACTGAATGAGACCCTTGGATTAACTGTACAAACAGGGAAAGGATTAGGCGACTAGACAGCAATGGCCACAGCCATCATGACAGCAGTTAACAAGCTAATGGCTTCCAGTCCACTCGAAATCTTGCAGCACCATTGCATTTTGCATTCATCTTTCAATGTTTTAAATATCTCCTAATGTATATTTATGTTCTTTTCTACTTTGAAAATCAACTGAAATTAAATTTGCAATAGGAATATTATAGCGTCCAACATTTTGCTACAAATACAAAAAAAAAAAAAAAAGATCAAACCCAGAAGTCTTCAAAAAGGGGTATTAAAATGAGTTTTTATTTTCCATTAATACACTGCTTGTACACACTTCATAGGAGGGTGTGCACTTTTTTACTCTTCAGTTTTGAAGAATTTATATTGAACTGTCACTGAATTCTCATAGTCTCCAAAATGCCTGCTTTCTTTTCTTTTATTTTTGGCCCTTGACACTGGGATTATACAAAGGACATCCTCACTGAGCTACATCCAAGATCTTTTATTTTTTAATTTGAGACAGAGTCTCAGTCACTCAGTTGCCCAAGCTGAGCTCAGATTTACGATCCTATTGCTTCAGCCTCTTGGAGTGGTGTATTACCAGCCTAATATTGCTTAGTAAAGAATCTTATTTCAAAGGAGCTTAAGTTTGTTTGTTTTACTTCTGTGGAAATATTAGCTGAGTGAATATAAAAATATGACCTTAAATCCATGGGTATAAAATAGTAGACAAATTAGCAACCTATCCAGAGGCATTTACTGATAAATATCCTCAATACGAAATGTTTACTGCCACACCTCTGTTAGGCTGAAGTGAATTTTGGAAATGGCTGTAATCATATTTTTAAATAAGGACACTATGGAACCACTGTTCTATTTTTGTAAACATAAAAATTCTATAAATGTGAAAACTAAGGAAAAGTAAGCATATATATATATATATATATATAATTAAAATATTCTGCAGACAGAATATCTGTCATAGATAACTTTAATTTATACTTGCTGGTTGGTTTAAAAAACTAGAATTTCCATATCTTACAATATTTAAGGAATAGGGTCAAAATAGCTTTTCTGGAACTTTGTACCCAAGAAAAACATTCAGGATTCTGTTGTTATTTTGTGAATAAATTACAGTAATTGTCCTTACAAATTATATTCCTTCACCAATAGTTTAATAACATGGGAAGAATTCCAATGTAAATTCATTTTAATTTTATTCTTACAAGATAATATTTGAATGGAGACATTGTTAAACTTCCATTTTTTTCTATAGTTGTTCAACTGCTCTAGGTGTTTCCTTAAATATCCCATTATCTGTATTAATAGGAAAATTAGTTCTAACTAAGCCCTAAAATGCTTCATTTCTCAAATCCATGTTCAGTAATCATCATGTGGTGGAAATTTTACTTAGCACAGCTATATAAAGGGAGAGAGTGGTGGACCTTCACTGAGAACTGACCTAGTGACAAATTTATTCAGATCACCCAGTGTCTTGCTGTGTTACCGTTCTTTAGTTCTGACAATATCACCACCGAGTAGGTATTTCTATTGTCACTCTGCAACTGGATAATACACAGTGTCTCCCCACAACAAAGATGCATTCTGTTAAAGATGAGTGAAAAGTAGCACAGTACATGCAGTTAGAAGGCTGTGGGCTATTCCGGTGAGACCACAGAGTGTGCGCCACGTCTGTGGCCCAGCCCAGAGGGCTTCCCGGAAAAAGTAAGCTGCTCGCTGAGGAACAAAGGAGACGTTAGCAGGCAGGAAAGTTAGGGCTGGTACTCCAGATACACCGAGTATGTGCAGTGAGAAGCTCCTGGGCATCAAAGAGTTGCCCTGTGAGGGAAAATTGGGAGTTTTGGTAGCAAGTGAGAGAGGAGTTGGGTGTTACGGGTGGACCTAGACTGTGCAAGGTCTTGAGCACCCGGACGAGTTACATGGACTTTAGGACCTGCCCGACGGAGTGCAGTGGCGCGCGGGGTTTCTAGGGCGCATCAGAAGGCAGTGGCTGGGAAATGCGTGTGAGACCTCAGCGGGAGAGGTGAGATCCGGAGAACGACCCGGAGTCACTTCCTGCTGCCTAACAGTTTTGCTGTTTAATTGCGGTGCTATTTAAAGTTGAGCACAGGCCTAAACGTAATAGTGAAGATTAACTTCTACAAAGTAAGTGTTCTCTTACAGGGTATTTCTGAGTTAAAAGTGAAGGATCCGCGCATCTATTCTTCATACCGAATCACCAGCTAAGCTCATTTAAAATCAGTGTTTTGTGCATTCCAAAAAAATTTAGCACATATTGCTATGTTCAACATTACCAATTTTTTTATCTGAAGGTAAATTTATATCTTAAAAAATAGATAACATAGTTTATTGTTAACAGTGAAATCTCTTTTTCTAAAAAAGTTCTCAGTGTAAGATTAAGTCTTATAATTTTTCCTTAGTACACATACTGTTCTTACTTAATAACCTGTCAGTATGTATCTGAAGAATTCTGTATAGACTGCATAGACATAACTTCTTTAATCCCACCCAGTGCATACTACTGTAAGCCACATGTAGATCAGATGACCTGCTATTTTCATGGATGAGGAATCTGAAGTTGAAAAGTTTTATTTCCTTTCTTTTTTTTTTTTTTCTGAGACAGGTTTTTCATATGTAGCCCAGGCTGCCTAGAATTTGCAGTATCATCTTATTTCAGCCTCCTGGATGCTGGAATCACAGGTGTGCACCACCATGCCTAGTCCAGAAGCTTTATTTCGTTTGGGTGATTCTTCTGACTGGTTTGGGAGCTAGAAGTCACAATTCCTGATTTTTTTTTTCCTTTCCATTACTTGTTCTATTTAAAATATTTAATTTTCTGACTTCATTGAGAATTTTCCCATATTAATAAAAGAGATCATATTTTTAAGTTTTAGGTACATATTTGGTTCATGATGTTTTTAATTTCAAGAGGATGAATGATCAGTTATGAGTAAGTGGTTTGAATTCAGATATCCAACATACTCTGTTGATACACTCTCCGCGCCAAAGTCAGGGAAACATATGGTTTGCTGAGTTCCCTGTGAAGACAACATCTTTATTAATATTATTTAAAAACCAATTATTTTTAGGCTGAGAAAATAAATGAAGAATGTGACATATTTGGCTTATGACACATATTTCAGTTTTATAATTTATTTCTCTTAATCTGTTCATTTGGCCTGTTCTTTCTCTTTAATCTATCCACTTTCAAAGCAACAAGACAACATGTATTTGGAAAACTGAACCTGAATCACACATTTCTGAGGAAGTAAGATTATGTAATAGCTCGACAAATTGCTGCTATGAAGCAACAAGACCACATGTACTGGGAAAACGGAACCTGAATCACACATTCCTGAGGAAGTGAGATGATATAATAGCTTGAGAAATTGAGTGATGCTCGTTTAAGAGAGAACTTCATGATACTTGGCATGACCCGTGGTAAGACTGATTGGCAGCCTTTAGGAAGACAGATGTTTCCTCAGAGGCTCTGGACTTTGAGAAATGCATTTTTCTGCACAACCAGACATTTCTAGAGAACTAAATATTATCCTTAATTGAATTTTAATTCTTCAGAAATTTTTTCTATAAAATAACTGATGGATCTTCACCACATGGTGAAAGTAGTCATACCTTAGAATTCGAAGGTGGATTTGGTCACACTGATCCTGGTAGTAAGAGTGCAACGCTGACACTGAGCCTGAGCTGCCAGCTTGGGTGATCCTTGAATGACTGTTTTGGGGAAAATTGCTAATTGAGTTGACTTGCTTTCTTGATAGTTCACCTCTTCATAAAGTGAGTGGAGTTTAACTGCTCTGTGTTGAGCAATTTTGCCTAAAAGATCCATATATTATATATTTCTGAAATTTCCACCCTAAGGAAGATCTCTCGGCTTCATTTTTCAGTGTCCTTTGCTTTGTAAACAATACTTTAAAAAATGGCTTCGACCAAAGAGTGTGTCCTTTAGTGTGTACAGGGCAGTCTGATTTAGTTTAAATTCAAAATACAAGTAGGAATACTTTCACTTTTGAGGAGTTAATCTAGTTCTATTTTCTAAGGACTGTATTTTCATTTTCCTATATCTTTATCATGAAATAAGTGATACATATGTGGGACAAAACCCAAGTCATATTTATTTCCATTTGCCTTTAATTATTTTCCCTTGAACACAGAATACAACAGAAGAGAATTATAGATTATATATTTTAGCTGAGAGCCCACTGAAATGTGTACATTACTATTGGATCACTTCTTCAGTAACACTTCATATTATTGTAGATTTTCTTGTTTTTGTATTTGAGAAAACAGTCGCACACTCAGCAGCAGGGGACTCTCAGCACACGGCAAAGACCAGTCACTTTTTTCTTCCCTGAATTTTCTTGTTAGAGTGCTGTTTTCAATTTCTCTATGGAAATCTAAGGGACATTTAATTTAAAAAATGTGGTTTGATTTCTGGACGAAGGCCAGAAAGCCCAACACCAAAGGAAGTTATAACTGGGATAGCTCAGTGTGAGTGAACAGTTTATCTGAATCCTGAAAGAATTATGATCTTAGAAAACAGCAATTTAAAAAACTAAAGAACCACATATGCTTTATTGAAGTAAATAAGCCATTAAATTCTCACATTGGGTGATGTCTTTCTATCGTTTTTTTATCTTTGGCCTAGAAGGCAGCAACGTTTACTTTCAGGTGGGGAATCTGAGAGGTTAGATGAAGTCAGCTTAAATTTAGGCTTTTAAGAAATACAGTGGAGAATAAGAAATCAGTGGATATTTAAATATATGTGCAGGCATGTATTAATGACCTTATATTCAAGGATGGATGAAAACCTCTTTATCAGATTACTCAAAGTATAAAAATATTTACTACCTAACATGTTAGATTAGTAAAATACCGTTAAAGTTATTGAAAATCTTGCGAACTACTTAGTTCTGTCAATTCATGATTATTGTGTGTAAGGCCCTAGGTTTGATCCCCAGAAACATGCATATACACCCCCACAAACATATGCACACCCCCCATAAACATATGCAGGCATAAGTAAAAATAAATGAGTGACTAAAAATAATTTATTAATAAAATTACAAGGAGGGAGAAGTTAGTTTTTAGCTTAGATTATTTTACTCTTTAGATTTCTTCCTTCAGTGACTTTTCCTTATATTACTAGGAACCAAATTTCTCTTTAGAAGGAAGAAAAAAGTCAATATAGTGCAAAAAATTTGGCTTCCTTTTGATTTCAGGGTAATGTTCTGAATAATGAAAATCAAAATGCTTCATAAATTTCAGCTCTTAATGTCATCATACATTCATAGCATGCAAGAATTTGAATATTACTTTGGGTGCAGAACTCAGAAGGTCATATTAGTTTAATTCAATTGCATTTTTTCTATCATTAATTATTGCCTATGGAGCAAGTTTGAGAAGTCCAGGGAAGATATCAAGCTCTGTATGAATCTCTGTGTGTCTCAGGAAGTTTTCTTTCTTGGGAACTTTCCAGGTACCAATGAATTTTCTTTAATGGTCCATATAAGTCCCTGTATTTGAGTTAGTCTTTAAACATACAAAGCCCTTTCTATATTTCCCTACATTAAGTTCACTTCTGGAACTAGCATTCATTGATAATGCATATTCTAATAACAGCAAACCCAACTCTATGTTTGAATTGTAACTTTTTTGTCATTCAGTTATCAAAGTACCATTCTGACACTATTTGAGAAATAAATCTGGACATGTACAGACAGAGAACCATACACGATTATGTTTGTGTGTTATGTTTAACTTTCTGTTCACATATATTTTCTCATTTCATCTTTTTATACAAACCTAGTATGTTATGTATTATTTGTACTGCTATTATTCACAATTACAAATTGCACAGACAGGAGAAGTAGTTCTTCCTTGACAATCCCGCTCTTTCCGTGTGAAAATGTTTGAGTATAGAGCAAATCCTAACTCTTTCCACCAATCTGTCCTACCCAGTTGTTCTCAGCTGCTTTTCAACTACTCCTCATAGATCCATCAAAAGATGAATTATTTAAAATATACTTCCTAGATATCTGATTCACAAAACTGAGTCCCCTCCCCACTTTCCTATGTATCCCCAGTTCTCAGTACCACATAGTTTAATACTTGATTATACATCCAGCTAACAATGTAATAGCCTCCAGTCTCGAGAATATGATTTGACTTCATAAGTCTATGTCACTCTGTAGGATCACGTGTAGCCTTAGCTGTTTGTCACTTTGAACTCCCCAAATGTCCACATACAGACTGGATTAAAATAAATTTTCATACAGAAGCCTGATACAGTAAACCATAAAGTTCAGTTTTAGGGAGGCAGAAGAGCCTTCTAGTTAGATGTCCACGAACACAGAAGGATTTCTCTACCCAGGGAACGGTAACATAGGACCAGATAGAGAACAGGTGATTGGGATTAAAGCTGCACTTTCAAATGCAGTGTGACAGCCTGGTAAACATGGGTTTGGCACCAAATAAAGAAAATCACAAATACAATATGATAGTAGCCAGAGGTATAGGCTGCAGAGAAAACAAATGATGTCTCAACATTTAGTTCTTTGGCTGCTGTTGCTTTTCTCTGTGCAGCATGACAAAAAAAGAAGACAGCTATTAGGTTTCTGACGTAGCAATTAAATGAAGGCGCAGATGCAGGGAGCTGACCTGACATTTGCCCCTGGGTAGTTGTCATAGCAGCAGGCTGAATAGAACAGCTTGATACAAGTGCCACTGCAGGCTTTGGAAGAAGTTCACACTAAATGCAACACATTAAGACATTAATATACAAGTGTGCATATGATTCCTTAGTGAGGGACGGCTTTCTTCTTTATTCAGTCTTCATCTTGATTTCTCAGTACTGACTCCAAAAGAGATGTATTTTTAAAAGCAGTGATAATTATGCACTTCTGAATAACTAGCAGTACCATCCACCTCTTTAAGTAGACACTGTATGTGTAGGTCGAGGACACTGTTCTTTGGGGAGAAAGTATTTTATGGAGTGCTGCTAACAAAATAAAAATTCAGACAATTTAAACTGGATTCATTTTTTAAAAATTATACACACTACATCTTAACATTTTTGTTGGTTCTGTTTATTCACAAATAAAGTATATGCATGCATCTCTGTATCTGTGTACTATATGCTCAAAATAGCTATTTAAAATGATGTATACAACATTTAGACATATGTAAAATGGCATACATATGAAGGAAAGGGTATTGTTAATATCTTAAGAGAAGCTTTGTGGTGAGCACTGAGGAAATCATTGAGTTTTTAAAATAGTGTTTCTATTTTGGTAGGCTAAATTTAATGTTAGTGTGAAATTTTGTTTTTTGTTATTGTCCTTACTGTTGTGTTGTGTTTTGTCTGATTTTCTTTTGAGACAGGGTCTTGCTATGTAGTTCAGGCTGGCCTTGAACTTACCATGTAGCCCCTGAATTTATGATTATTTTCCTGCTTTAGCCTCCCAGCTATTGGGATTACAGGTGTTCACCACCACACCTAGTCCAACTCAAGTGGTGATGTTTCTCTCTTCACTCGACTGTTTTCCTTCTGTGCTTGTGTCTGTTTTCTCATAAGTTCAGCCATATTGAGAAGCACCCAATGTGAGAATTTAATCTACTTAAATTGGACTGTATCTAATGAAGATTAATTAGATTACATCTGCAAAAACCCTGTTTTAAATAATAGGTAATAGGACCTTAGTACATCTGTTGAAGAAACCACAATTCAACCCATGATAAAATCCCTTATACTTTACTCAAATTCATATCTTTTCCCACTTTAAGAAATACATTCACTTATCCCAGCATCCCTGGGTGTCTTAGCCCATCTCTTCATTGTCCTGTCTCTTCCTCTTTTATCACCATAATATGTGTATATATTTTAAGAATACAGTGTAATTCAGTATATGTATATAATATGTAATTTTCATATTGGAGTAAGAAGCATTTATATCCTTCAAATACTAAGAGCCTTTATATTCTTCTAGTTGCTTTGAAATATGTCCTAGACTATTAAAGACTATAATTACCCTACATAGCAATAGAAAACAAATCTCGTCTTTAAATTGTTGCCAGGGTGGGTGAGACTCTAAGTATAGTTCATCTGGGGGGTGGGAATTCCTTTCCATCTATAGATGTATGAAAGCTAGAACACAAGTCATAAACTTTCAAAGGACATGGTTGTGACAGGAATAAAGTAGATAATCTCACTTCAAAAAGAAAAAAAAAATCAGTAAGCACAATGAGAACATGATCCCAAAACAATGACAAAGCCAAGCAGAATAATTCCACTGGGTTCTGGGGCTAGAAATAAGATCTACCCTGTCCCATGAGAGCAGCAGACTCGTGCGCTTGGTCCTCTGGGGCAGTGGGCTTGCCCTGGCAGCCCATGCACATCCCTTTAGCTAGCTGTAACTCAGGGTCTATGCATCTTCCCTCAGAGTTCTCCTTATCTGGGTCCCATTTCTGCTCCTTTCAGTTTGGGCTAAAAGTTTTTCTGCTGGTATAAAATTCTGAAAAATTGTATAAATCTCTGGGGAATGTCAAAATGATGCATACCATTGGAGGTGAATGTTTTTCTACGTTTTCTTCTTAGATAACGTAACTCTATTCCTGTCATCTCCTGAGCTGGTAGATTAGACCCATAATTCTCAAACCATATCCTGTTTCTAGAATGTAATTTTCAGGAACAAATGCTGTTTTCTTTGTGCCTCTAAATCAATCCATAACATGAAAGAATTTAAGTTCTTAGATTTCACTGTTTGAGGAGCATATGTAGGGTTTAATTCCCTAGAATTGCAACAAATAATTTATCAGCAGAAGTATTGAATGCAGAATTTAAAGGGTAAATATAAGTGTAAAATATATGCTTCTATTTGTGGAGAAAATATTTGTAAATTATTTTAGAATTTCATTTATTTTAAGATTAGAAGTAGAACTAGTATTGATTTATTATTTAAATCGAATGGGTTTTATTATCAACAGTAAGGTACAGACCTCTCACACAACATATCACAATATAAATAAACACACAAAAGAAAATTTTCTATCAAAATATGAAGAAATGTTAGTCACATAAAATCAATAAGAGATATGAAGAGTAAAAGCACTTAGCAGAATTAAAATATATATATATAGTGACTAGTAGCCTCTTTGCCTATTGAGGTAGGCTTTGTTCTTTCACAAATGCAATGTGGTCTAAGTCTGTCCCATGATGTTATCAAGTAATGGGGCTAAAAACTTTTCACATATAATATGTTACCTTTTTAATGATCTTATTTTTTTCTCAAATATTTCTAATACAACTTGGTTATAACAACAGTAAATACGAAGTATAAAATGAGAATACTATGTGAATTTAAGATGGCTTTTTCTGTTTTAGAGACAAAATTATTCCAGAACCCAGTGATATGATTCATGTACGCATACATGCTCTGCATATATCCATTAACTGGAGCCAACTCTAATTAGTCTACTAATAAGTGCTTCTTAATGATGAGGAGGAAACCAATCACTAATGAGCACCTTCTTGAAAAGTGCTGTCTATCCATTAGTTGCAAAATGCTGAACAAATTTTACATGTATAGCTCCTGTTCTCAAATTAGCCAATGTCTTTTGTTTAGGTACCTTATTACTCTTCCTTGAATTAAAAAGTACTGTACAAAATTAGGCAGTGATTTATTCATTAGGGAGGAAGCACTCCAGACAAGGTCTCTGAACATAGTCTGTACTTAACATGAAGGCATGGCCCTTTGGAGCTTAAGTTCAACCCTCTTCAAAGAACAGGGGATAAATACCAGGGCTACCTGGATTCCACTCTAGAGTAAGAAAGGGCTTGCTTCTTTGTCTTCATTCTTAGAACCACAGATAAAAAATGCATGTCTGAATGCTTTTGTGTGAAGTAGTCAGAAAATGCCTGTTCATGAACCACAGATGAGAAATTTGGGCTGCGCGGTAGTGCTCAACCCATAGGTGAGTAACGCTCCTCATGTCTTCCAAATATTCCCCCTAAACATTCTTTCGTTTTGCTTTAACAAATAACTTACTTCCACAAGACCAATAAGACACTGCTTCACTCTTCTAGGCAGACTACCATATACCTATGTTGGTCTCTACAAAACTTTCCCAGTCATCTTTCATAGAAGAAGCCTGATGAAGATATTTCCCTTGTGAGGAGCTGGTCAGTGACAGAGGAAGGCTAGAATTACAGCCCAGAGGCTGAAAAAAAAGTGACCTGCTTTTCACCTTCCATTCAATGTAATAAAGATTTGGGGCCTGATGTGCTCTGGGACAGGGACAAAATCATGACTGGAGCTTACTCTCTTCTCTAAGCGCTTCATCTTTGGGGAAAGAAAATGTATGTAGACAGGAAAGAAGGGATGGTGGAAAAGGGGTCAGAGAGTTTATATAGAAGCTCTCAAGTGGGAAATTATTGCAGAGCTTGGAATGGGGCACAGAAACTATGCTTTCACCAATCAGAAAACAGAAGCATAGAATTTTGAGAAATTGAGAAGTTTTTATTCTAGCATCCTATAGTTTTCCAAAAATCAACAAAGAAACAAAAGGCAGAGAAGTGTACATTCTTTACCTTAGTTCCCACAGTCTTCTGTTCCTTTGCCTCTGAAGTCCTCAGAAAGACTGTCTAAATGACTGTCATTCCATTCCCGTGTGTACTCTACCTCCACTGCTACTCGCTCTCAGTCATGAGTGAGTTCCACATTTCTAAATCTGAAGGTCTGTTTCTCGGCTCTCCTCTCTATTGCACTGTCAGAGGATTTGGCATAGTCCATGACCTTGTCTTTCTTAAGAATTCTGATGCCCTTGACTCTAGGACAGCATACTTATCCTCCTCTTTTGTCAATATTCTATCCTTCTTTGTCAGTATTCTGATTCCTCTTTGTCACCTGTGTTGATCAGCTTTCAAACTATTGCTGGAAAAAATGCCTGCCACCCACAAATAAAGGAGGAAGGGCTTATTTGTGATTTGTTTTTATAGTCAAGAAATTTCCTCCATGGTTAGCTGGCTCCAAGGAAGGAGCATCATGGGAGAAAGGCATGGTACAGGAACACTGCTTAGTTTATGGTAACAGAGAAACAGCAGGGAAATAGGGCTGGAGACTAGGTAAAATACCTAAGGTTGTACCTCTGTGATCTTCTGGGAGCCTCTCGAGCCAGGGAAGCTGACAGTGCAGCCGAGTGTTCGCATCCCCTGCTCCTACAACCTACAGTGCTTAGTCTCTAGTGATGGGTTGGGACCTCTTCTCTTTCTTCCAGTCCCTCAGTCTAAATGCCATGTCTAGAGTGCGACTCATCAATTTACATGTCTGGCTTGAATTTCTCCTCAAACTGCACTCCATACATATCTGTGCAGCAGCTTCTTTGTATATCCTCTTGGATGCATAGTAAGCACAATAAATTCAATGTATTCAAACATATTTTGAAATAGCATCCCAGGAAGGTCACTCCAGTTAAATCTCACAGTTCATCAGACCAGAATTGTGGCTACAATTCCTTTGTCCTTTTCTTTCTTATCATCATGTACATCAGTCAGGCAGTATCCTTCAAAATACATGAGGGCTCAAACAACTCTCACTGGTTCCATTCTTTCCTTTTTCCAACTCACAATAATCTTTCATCTTATGAATCTGAAAATCCTGTTGTTCATCTCACTTATCCTGTCTGTTCTTTGTTCAGTCACATTATTCCTCTTAAAATGTGTTAGTTTATGTCAGTCTTTGGCTGAAGCCATCCAGTCATTTTCCATTCTGCTCATGGCAAAAGCCAAAAGCTCTACAAGTGTAACACAGGCTCCACATCACCTGTCATAGCTCCTGTCTGCTCCTGCCACAGAGGTGGCAGTCACATGTCTGCCTCAGGGCCTTTGCACATGAGGCTCCTTCTGCTCTGAGTGCTATCCTCCTGCCTCCAATGTGCTAACTCTCACTTCCTTCATGTATTTATTAAAATCTCACCTTTTCAGAGGTCTTTCCTGGAGATTCCTTTTTAAATTCCAAACTTTCTCTTCAATATTTCATACATTTATTTGTAATGCTATTTTTATTTATGATACTATCTACTGTTCTATCAAGTACCTATTTAGTTACTTCTTTCAAAAAATTGCTTTTTATTATTATATTATTATCTGTACAAGATATTTTCCTCAAAGCAGAGCTTTTAGCAGTGTATGCTTGCTATTCTGGGATAGTACAAAATACACTGGAACTCGATAAATATGTAACATGAATGAATGAATCACATTGTCTTTTCTTCTCAAAGTAAATATCTCCCAATCTCTTAACTTCATTATAAAGTTTTTAGGTGTCCCAGGAACAACCTGTTTTTTCTCACCTAGACAGATTCAACTCTCTACCTCTGTCTCTCTGTCTCTCTGTTTCTATCTCTTCTATCTCTCTCTGTTTTTGGATCTCTCTCTCTCTCTCTCTGTTTCTCTTTCTCTCTCTCTCTCTCTCTTTCTCCTGCCTGACCACTAGGTTAAACTTGTGAACTTCAAATTGAGCTACATCATAAATGCCAAGACACAGTTGCTGGAATCAAACTTTTGATCCACCTGCTTCAGCCAGCTGGAGCGCTGACGTTGTAAGCATGGACCACCGTGCCCAGCTACTATGTCTCTCATACAGTATGGTACCAAGAAGACTTTGTGCTCAGTACAGCACGCTTATTAATCCTTCAACATATATAGAATTCCTAGTTTTAAATCTCAGTTCCTGTATTTAAAGCTATGTGATTGGATAAGTCCCTCAACAACACTTAGCAATCTGTTTTATTTCTAATCTAAAATGTTAGAGTTTAATAATATTCATTCATAGAGATACTGTGTGCATTGAGATAATATGACAATCAGCATGGTTTTCCAACACATAGCAGATGCTTACCAAATATCACCTAATACCATTTCTTTTCTTCTAGGTCCTAGATTTTTTGTACTAATGTAACTTATGCATTAGGTATTTTATAGCTAATTTCTCATATATTAGGTCCTGTACTTTATGTATTTATAAGGTTGGTTGTTACTCTTTGCTAGATTTAAATCAATTATTGTTAATTAATCGCAATTGTGCTATCTCTGTCCTTTGCTGACACATGAACTCACTGGGTACAGGTGTTCAATCTGTATTATTCATAACAACTGCAACTGTGATGTCTTGCACATTGCATGTGCTCTATACATATTTTAGAAAGGGCCGTATTTAATTCTATATGTTCTTTTCAGGAGTACTAAAACTCCAACTTTTTTTTCTGTGCATATGGCCACTATTTTATGCTAAAATTCTGAAGTAAATTCTATCTATCCAGCCAAATTAGATCCAAAGAGAGGGGTAAACAAACAGAAGGGAGGTGAATGGATGAATGTGGAACTAATGCAAAGAAAACTTTGTGTAAGGAATGTATTCAAAATTTATATTCAAAATAAGTTACTGAGGAGAATTTTATAAGGGAACTATTTGCACAGGTGTGGAATGGGTTAATAAAAGCAAGAAGAGAGGAGAAGTGTGCAGAGCTACCAAGTGAGAGAGGCTTTACCACCAGGAAACAGGAAGCAGTGGGAGGGGACTGAGCCCTGGGCAAGGGGGTCATCTAGCAAAGTCTTGGTTCCTAAACATATAGCAGCCTCCAGACGGGGGCACGCAGAGGACGACACCAGGAGTCATCACCCAGAGCACGATCATCTCTCCATCCCTTTAAACTCTTTCCCTGTGTCCCACTAGTGAAGCCCTGATAGCCAGAGAGAAAGGGGTCTTGCTGATTCAGTGTGCAGGAGTCACACACCCAGAGAACAAAGCTGGAGGTGACTAGTCAGAGCCTCAGCAAATATAATTATTGTTGTCATTTCCTATTGTTAAGGAAGTTCAAGTCTAAGATTTGTGCAGACTTACACCATACAATTAAATCCAAAAGTGCATAGTCAGAGATCTTTGGATATGAAGGAGGTTTCAATCAGATGGCAAAAGTGTTTCTGTGTACTATGAGCACACATGTATGCACACACACACATGACATGAACTTTCCATGTGTCATCATGTGTCTGTTTCCTTTACATGTTCCCTTTTTTTCTTCAGTACATTTCTTTTGGACACTTATCCCAAAGTTACTTCTTTTAATTATCCACTTAAATCTTACTATTAATGATTACCACTATTTGATAGCATCTTATCACTATATTTTCTTCCTTTGCTTTCCTTTCCTCTGTAACTCCACAGATGCTAAAGAGGTAGTAATCCTGTCTACTTTTGGGGTGACACATGCACAGAAGCTAAATGAGTAATTAGCCTAGTAAATAGAAGGCATTCATACACCTTGCTTAAAAGTTTCCACTAGAAAACACAAGTACATTGCAAAAGATTGCATCCTGAGCTAACAAATCACTCCGCTATGAGATAATAAAAAGTTGAGCTACATCACAAGTGACAAATAAATGGAAGCATTATTAATCAAGAGCAAGAATTCAGGAAGAAGATCAGCTATGGTGGGACTGAGATAAATGTCCAATTTTGGACATATTAGTCAGAAAGCACTTGTGGAATATGTCCAGTAGGTAGCTGGAAATGGGGACATGGGTATACATGTCATGAATGAACACATATTTAGAGGTCTTTGGTAAAAAGTGGTAGATGGAGTTATAAACACAAATGAGACTTTGTAGAGAAATTATATAGGACTGGGACAGAAAGAGCTTGTACTATTCCTACCCATACTCAACCTGACACAGAGTAATAGAGCCTAACATCATTAGGGAGATAAAACTGTTTCCCAAAGCCAAGCAGTGTTTGAGAATATTGTTGGATTTATATGTACATATAGAAAGGGCGTAGCATTTTACTTAGGCATCACCACAACACTCACATATATTCAAACTTAAGTAATGTGCTTTAAATTCATCACAAGATTATTTATTTTTAGATCATTTCATATCATCTCATGCATGTTCTTTATAAAATTTAATTTCACATTAATATAGAAGCATTATCACTCAGTGATTCAGACATCACTGTATTAATAGCTTTTCTAATTACCATGGTTTGACTATTTCATAATTAATATACTTGAAGTATAAAAATGGATGGCAATTTTTACACCCAGTTTAAATTAAATTATAATAACCCATACTTTTTAAATTCCAACATGTAGGAATTACGATCTCAATTATGTGGTTCTTTCAAAATAGACGATCCCACTGGAATGGTGCTTGCCATATGAATGAACAGAGAGTTCATCAAAAGTAGCTCTGAAGGAATTCATTATGTCAAGTGACAGAAAGTAGAGACTGTTTTTCATTTGTCTCATTCAACTATGTTTGCACACCTGTTTCTGATTTTTTTTTCTGTTTCTGATTTTGAAGCCATGATAACTGCTTTCCAGCCTCAGTGTAAAAATAGCACCATTAGTCAATACCTCCTCAAATGTGAAAAGATGGAATGCGAAGTAGAAATTTTCTACCATGTCTAGATTTTTGTAGAACTTGGTGTTGAATTGTATGCTTGCCAATTGAACTCTCAAAAGTTTTGAGAGAACTTCCAAAACCACACTTAGAAATTTTGAGGTAACTGATATGTGATAAATAAACTATATCTGACAGGGAACTTTTAAAGCACTAGAGCTATATTTTGTTGACCTGTATTCAAATAGCCATTTGTGGGTGTGAATCAAACCATAATCTTACCTTAAACTGCAGCCTAGTCATGGGAAGCTGATAATCAATGAAATTAAAAGGAATTTGATTTGTTTGGTGATCTTCTAAAGAATATATGTTGTCTTTTGGGGATCTGAATTAAACATTACCATAAAAACAATGTTAATATCAATGAGCTTATTTTAGCATTGGCCACTAAGACATACAAGTGATTATACAGAGACAATATAAAATATATATGCAGCACTATGGAATCACTACAAGAAATACATGAAATCCTTTCATAAAGCATCTACTGTCTTCCCAGCACCATATTCTGAAGGACATTGTGCAGGAGTTGACATTGATCTCCTGACATTATTGAGTTAATGGAATTCTTATGAAGAAGCCTATAGTTAATATTAGCTGCTCTCAAAAACTTCTGCCAACCTCCACTGTGCTTCTCAAACTTAACACCAACAATATTTGTTCAAAACTTTTATTCTAGCTGTAATATTTTCATGACTACTGGATTCTAACATCAATATCATTCCTAGACTCTTGCTTTGAGAGGAATTTCTAATTTTTAAAACATAAAAGTGTTGGCATTCCTTTTATCTTCAGTTGGATACTTGGTCCAAGGGTTTTAATTTACAATAATCTGAGAACAATCTGAGTGTATATAAAATAACTAATTTACACATATTTAATATAATTATTTTCTATTTTACCACTTGCTTTTCTTGCATTTTTCATACATATAATTATATAAAGGAGAAGCAATAACATTTTTTAATAATATTTTCTACTTTCTGTGTGAGGGCTTTAGAGGGTAGGGATTGAGAGAGACTAACGCAATCTCAAAAGTTTTGAGAGAACCACTGATACACGTGAATTTAAAAATAACTTCAGTGAGATGTGGACAAGGTGTAAGGAGGAAGCAGTAGGTTACTGAGATGCCCAGCTGAGGGGAGAGGAATCTCTCATGTTCCACAGTGAATATGTCTGAGGTCTGGGACCAGGGAGGGGCTGGCTGCACTTAGGGTTTTGCTCGGGGGAGGCGCAGTGTGATCGAGCAATGTGTCTTGGTGTGATGCATTAACTAGAACAGGAAACACTGATAATAGCACAGGTGTTGTTTTGTTTCTCAATTGGAAAGTGGCCCAGACAGTATCTGGAGGAAAGAGAAAATATTATACAACAAATGATAAATCTGAGATAACTGAAAAGTAGGACGTTCACGCGTGGGCCTCGTTGGGGAGCCAGGAATGGAGACAAGAATTTGAGAATTCTCATTCCGAAGGTAATAAATGAAATCATACCTGTCATGTGCACCTGGTACCATGAGTCAGTTATCTTGCTGAAAGCACTGATACAAGATGATAAGGAGAAAAATAATTCAATGAAGTTTTTCTAATCAGTAAAGCCCAATTGCAAACAGAAGAATGATCTCAAAACTCTTCAAATTGTTATCTGTTCTGTTAATGGAAGAAAAATAGTCAAGGAAAAATATTTTTGGTACCAAGTATCAAACTCATGAACTTGGGCTTGCAAAACATGTGTCCAAACCACTGAGCTAAATCCCTGGGCTCAAGAAAAATGCTGCATGATTATATCTTTAAGGGACATTGTTCCTTATTCCTGAAATGTATGAAGACAGTATTAAATATATTGACTCAGTATTATTTTATTAAAAGTAAGATTTTTTTTCTGAAGTGAAAGTACTGTGATGCGCCTATAATGTAGATGATCAAATGATTGTCAGCCACATTATTGAATCTCAAATACTTCTAAAAAATTTTTATAGTGATCATCATAGCAAACTCCAAATTGAATGTTAAAATGTAAAAAGATTTATTTTTTCAAATACAGTGCTCTTTGGTCAGTAACTAAATGGCAAAGTGTAACATTTAGACCTGGAATTTTAAAATACCAAGTATCTAATTTTACTTTTAAAATACAAAATTTTATGTGCATTAGGAAGAAGCTCAGTAATGAATGATTCTGCACTGTGCTTGGTTGCTTTTTGCCAGTCATGTATCCATACATCAGGTTGCAGATTACTGCTACTATATTTATTTTGTATTATCCTTTGGCAGCTGGTAGTTAAACTTTGGCTTTTTTCATAGTAGTATGATTTTTAAAAATTAATATCACTTTGAGTTAAAAATAATAATTGTATACACTCATTTGGTGTGATATGATACCTTCAAATACTAATGCAATGTAGTATGAATCAAGCTAAGTAAAAGTCATCACTGTATTTTTCACTTATTATCATGAAATATTTTAAGTTTGCTCTTAGTTATTTGAACTATGCAACATATTGACCATAGTCACCCTACAGATAGATGGTCCTCTAAGTCCACTTTTCAAAAGAGTGATACATTTGTACCCCTGGATCAATAGCTCCTGATTGCTGTCCTACAACATCCAGCTTATGGTAGCCATAGTTCTACTCTGCATTTCTACCAGTTCAACTTTATTAGATTCAACATTTAATTCAGATCAAACTTATATTTTTTAATACATTTGTGTGTGTGCTCCAAGGTAAATATCTCTACAAAGAGAATGTATCAAAATAATAACTTGGTTCTTCAAAGAGTGTGATCAAATTCTAGTTATTGCTATACTGCTGTGATTTTGGTTTCTTAAGCAAGAAACAAATTTAATCTAACTTCTCTGATATTTCAAAGCTTGTCTTAATTTATTCTAACTTAGTCAAACATAACTTTCCATATTCTGTCTCTGGGTTTGGGAGTATTTCTGCTATCTTGATATATTAATCTTTAATATGAGTGGGCAACTGAAGAAGCATTTGGGAGGTCAGAAAATAGAGAATACCACTTGGAACACTTCAAGTACATGAAAGAAATCATTTCTTGAGTCCTGTTTCATTTCTAAGTGTGTGTGGACATCTGTAGGTGTGTTTTGATGATGTTATCAGAAATGTCCTCTCAAAATCCCAAGCAATAAGCACATTCATTTACAGTGGAGATTTTTTTTTTCTTTGCAGAAAAGCATTTTAAGTGGAAGCTCTGGCTTTCTCGATTCTGTGATGAATTTTCCTGGAAACACTTAGCAGTGTACTTAGTTCAGGAACACTTGATATTAAATGGAAAATTAGAAGCTTTTAAAGGTAGAGATGTTTTTCAATAGTTTATACATAAAATACATTTCACTCTCTTTTCCCATCTGGACTAATAGAGCAAAAGAATAATTTGAAATGATATTTTAAATAAAATTCTCCAGTGAATGAAACACAAAGACCATGTAGGGACAAAAGAAATCCAGTAATAATCTTTAGATAACTTAGCCATATTGAGATCTGCATTCTTCTACACATTTACTGTTTTTCAGTCATAAGATTATTTGCGAGTTTACTTAAGTTTTTTCAATTTAAAATGTGGGTCAGTAATCGCTGTCCTCGCCATATTACAGGCTATTATAGAAACATAATTCCACAGTGAAGTAAAAGGGCCAAAGTGCTATTATAGAGACCATACTATGAATCATTAAAGCTAACAGCAATTTAATTGGAGTTTTTAAAATCATCTTTATAGATAAATGTTAATTAAAATATAAGTAATAATAAAAGCTATAAAGTTTTTAAAATGGAACTCAGAAAGATGTTGTAAGGCTAGTGTAATATCTTCCATGTCATTGTTTGAAGATTCATTGTCAAAAATTTAAATGGAATCTATTATTAACTTTCATTTTGAAAAGATGTTTTTTGAAACATACTTGACTTATTTCATTGCAATTTTAAGATCCGTTCATTTTTATGAAAATACCATGATTTCATCCTTTTTATGCCTGAGTGATATGCCATTGCTATGTGTACCACCGTTTCTCCATCCGTTCATCTGTTAGAGGGCATGTCAGTTCTCAAAGCTAAGCTGTTGTGAAGTGCACCGGTAAAAACACAGGTGTGCATACATCATAGAATCTGATGTCATTAGCTCTTTCCAGAAGATACTCAGAATAGCTGAGTTAAATGAAATTTCTCCAGTCAACAGTCTTGAAGGGCACAGTAACTTAAATATCACATGGTATTTCTTATATGGGAAACTCAAAATATAAATAAATTTTAAGGTAAAATAAAGGAGATATGGTAGGAGAAAGAATGGTTTTTGGAAATGCAGAAGGGAATCATCAATAAAGGAGAGCAGGAAACAGAGAGAGGCAGGGAAAAGGGATAAAAATGATCCATATATGACATATACATCTACCAAGTCTCCCAAATGAATGTAACTACTGTATATCACAAACCTACATAATAATAAAAACAGCCCCGAGTACAGGACCCCCTAGGGGTCTGTAGTGAGGTAAGTTAACCTGTGTGGCCTGTCCAGGTACCAAGCCCTGGAAAACCCATTAAACTCTGTCCAGTTTCTGATGGAAGAAAACAAAGGAAGATCATCCAGGTCTCTCAGTACATCAACAGGAGGCAATGTTGACTTTTCAAAACCTCCCCAAGCTTGTCTATCATCTCTGCCCGAACACCCCTTAAAATGCATATTTATGTGCATAAAGGATACATTTATTGATGAATTAAGATTTTAACTATAAAAGTCACTACAACATGTCCTTAATCTGTTGTATATTTTAAAAATAAAACTGAATAAAAAGAACCTCATGAATTATTTAGTGAACTATTTT
This sequence comes from Petromus typicus, assembly GCA_004026965.1. NCBI lineage: Eukaryota > Metazoa > Chordata > Mammalia > Rodentia > Petromuridae > Petromus > Petromus typicus. The sequence continues at coordinate 2,287 of PVIR01014337.1, read as the reverse complement.
CAATCACTGATCTTATTTCTTCTAAAATTTTGAAAGCATCTGAACTATTTATAATGACAACTAGGATAGAAAGTGTATTTTCTATTGATGAATAAAATTTATTTCATTTCCTACATATGAAGCATTGGAAAGTGACAGTGTCACCCTCTTGAAAACATCTATCATAGTTATCCAGGAGGCAAGCTGTGAGCTCTGTAACTAGGAACAAATGATTGTTAAAAGTTGCTTACATAGCTAAAATGTGACTTCAGGACACTTGACTTTTGTATCACTAAAAACAAATCTTCCTTGAAATGAATAATCATAATAATTCAAGAAAATATATGAATTCATTGTAAACTAAATGTGTGCCCAAAAGATACTTACAAATCAGATTTTTTACTAGAAGTTGTATAAATTGTACTTCTCAGTATAGAGTGGACTGCCAAATGCATTAATAATGCAAATCTGTTTTAATACAAATAATCCCTACAAATCTGTCTGATATTATTGGGATTAATTATATGTCTTCTCAGTGCAGTTACTGTGCTTTGAAGTAACAATAAAAGATTGAAGTAAGTTTTAAAAATAGTACATTATTAATGTGTATTAATTCTATTGTACAAAGAATCAAAAGAAAAATATTGTAATGACAATGCCTTCTTCCTCTATAAGAAACTCTTTCACACCTCCATAAGAAACTCTTCTTTTAGTGTATTTTATTGTCATTTTCAGAAAGATAGTTGGTATGTTTCAGAAGAGTTCTCATTTTTCTCAAACTAGAAATTCAAGTTGTATCATGTTGCCCAAGTAATTTTCTCCTGGCAGAACTGTTTAGTCTAGCCCCTTCACGGTGATCCCCAAACTGCTTTAAAGAGTATTTTGCCTTCATCAGAGTTTCAATAGTTAAATGTCTTGACAGACAGACATTGTATAGCCGAGTGGTTTTCATAAAGCTTTGATGAGGTGATTTTGTGATGGCAAGATATAATAAGGTAGAGCTGCTAGCCTGGCTGAGAGATGGGCTCAGAAGGCACATCCGCAAGCACTAACACATGACCTCAGAAAGATTCTGACACTTTTCCTAAATGTCTTCCAGTTCCTTGGAGAGAACCATCTTAAAGATCTTTTGCTTTACAGTAAATAGTGGTATGTATGGAAAATGGATACATGTGTATTAGCTTTGTATTGCACAGCAAAATACCTGAGACAATGAACTCACAAGTTTTATTTAGTTTGAGATCAAGCAGCACCTTTGCTTTGGGGCTCTGCCAGTGAGTAAGTGCCAATTGGTAATTATAGGACCTTCTGGTAGAGCAAAAACCTTATGTCTTGGGCCAGGAAGCATGATGAATTCATGATGAATGAATGATGATGAATTCCCACAATCATCTTTCAGTCTATGCCGCCTCCCAGGGATTTAAGGTACATTCACCAGGCACATCGAAATGTTCCTACACCTACCTGGACCCTTGTCTTGGGAACCAACCCTTAGTGTACAGAACTTTGAGGGACATTTAGAGTCAGAACTATATTACTGTGTGCACATGTAGTAATTTGGGGGCAAGTTTTACTTAGTTTATAATATAAACTAAATGAATATATGGAATGTCTAGTGCATGTATGCGTATGTAAGAATCCCTTATCTGAAATGCTCATGACTAGAAATGGGTCTGATTTTAAAGTTTCTTCATTTTAGAGGATTTATGTATACTAGCTGAGCATCCTAATTTTGAAAATCTGAATAACATGCTTCCACATTAAAAGATAAATAAGTATCATGTAGGCATCACCAAGCTTTATATTTTTTAGCACACTTGAATCTGTATTTGTGTGTGTGTGTGTGTATATATATGTATGTATGTATGTATATCAACATACATACATACATATATGTACTTATATAAATGTATATATACTTGTACATACATACATACATACATGATGAGTGGTATAATAGGTATGGTAATCTTTGATTGGTCCACTTATCATTTACTTGCCATTTTAGAGCATTTGGTTTCCAGCTGTAATAGTTACTGTTTCTGAACCACTCCTATTGGTTTATTAATATTTTTAAACTTGTCTTATAAATAATATGATTATTAATGTCAGACCTGTTTATTACGACACACATTCCCAGCGACAGCAAGTTCTTGGAAACATCTCTAATATCTTAGATTACTTAAGCTCCTCTACTATATGTAATTCACAAGTTGATCTTAAGTATTTAAAAACCCACTCTATTGTTTGGCTACATGTTAAGTAGAAATATGTCTAAAAATTACAATTGCCAGAAATAAAATCCTAT